>WBNM01004808.1:9167-31794 GCA_013399055.1 Ramphastos sulfuratus
AAAAAAAAGTGAAGCTGCCTTGCTGTAGATGATTACTCTGCTCTGTGGAGAGGGAAGACATTTCCTTGATTTATTGAAAAGAAAGCATCCAGCATGCCCCTGCACCCAGGCTTGCATCTCACTGGGAGGTGAATTACCACTCATCCAGCCAGAAGAGAGGTTATGCTTCTGTGCACTGTTCTCTTACCCAGTCCCAAAGCAGTTTAACTGCCCAGCAGAGATGTGAGTTGATGCAGAGGCACTTTTCCAAAAGCAGTAGAGAATGAGGTTTCCACAGAGCAGGGCTCTAAACTGCAGTGCTGTACTGCTGAAAATGTCCTTAACAAATGCAGCACAACAGCCCCAGCTCCATCCTGCAGGGGAGGAAAAGAACTTGTAGACAGCAACTAACAACTGTGATTCCTTTGCTTCTCAGTGCTTCCATTACCCAAATTTACTGGCCAAATAACTGCTATGAAGAATGTTTGGTCTGTAGGTTTTCCAATAATTCCCAGAAATGAAACCATTCCAGTTTGGAACATTCATTAAATGCAGAGGTTGCAAGGCACTCACCTTCTCAGTTACACAGAACTTTCAGAAGCAGGCTGCCACTTCAAGGCTTGCTGGTGAAAAAATCTACCTTGCCCAGCACCTCTGCTTTAAAGCAAATGTGTAGCAGTTGCTTCCTCCCAAGTTTGTAGTCAGGACCATTCCTCATTTGTCACTGCCTTCAAGGACTCTCTAAGGATTATCACCATGGCCGAGCAAAAAGCTTTACACATTCTGAAAGATCATTCTTTAAGAGTGTCGAACTACTTTCCATCATTTTGCTGCAAATGGAAGACACTGCAAGCAGCTGCAAACTGGTAGATAATGAAGCAATATGAAATGAAAGCTAAAGTGTAATTTGGTGTTGCACTTGGAGTAGACAATCAAAACTAACATACTAAGCGAAATTAGAGCATTTCAGATTCATGCTGGTCCAGCACATCGATGCAGACACTCTTGCTTCAGCCCTTTGCCCTCAAGGGATTTCCACATTCTTCTGTGGAACTGCAGCAGTTACTGAAGTGTGAGCTAAAGGCAGCCTTGTCCTGCCCTGCAGCAGCACCTGAATGACTGCTGCTGTGCAAGCTGCAGGGGCTGCAACCTCTGTCTAGCCAGGAGCACAGGTCTGCCCAGATAGCTCTCAGGTGTCTTTTCTCCCAGGACCTGCCTTTCTTTAAAGTCCTGAAGCAAAAGTTCTTAATCATAGAATCATAGAATCACAGAATGGTAAGGTTGGAAGGGATGTCAAAGCTCATTCAGTTCCAACCCCCTGCCATAGGCATGGACACCTCCCACTAGTACAGGGCACTCAAGGCCTCCTCCAACCTGGCCTTGAACACCTGCAGGGAGGTTGTGGAGCACAGAATCTCCCTGGGAAACCTGTTCCAGTGTCTCACCATCCTCACTGCAAAGCTGCATAATATCAAATGAAGTTACTTTAGGCCACTTGAGGCTTAGAAAACCCTAAATATTAATTATTTTAAGTGCATGTATCTAAGTCAACTTAAAACCTCAAACACATATCAGAGAACACATTTTGTCTAAAGTCTGTAGTTAGAAAAGAAAATTGCATGAGCTCTTTCCACAAGGCGGAACTCCTCTGGGATAAGCCTTTCTCAGCATACAGCAAACTCTCCAATCTGTGTACAGCAGCAATTAAAATATCTCCAGTATGATAAAATGTGATCTCGTTCCCTATTTGCCTGTCCAGGTTAAATTAGAGGCAATCAGGACTAATTGGACTTCTTCCCCAGACTTTAAATGTGCAAATGAAAGTTCTGATTAGAGAGCAGGGAGCGTAGCTGTATTTGATTTCTGGTTTAGAATGGCTAATCTGTTCTTACCTTTGAAGATGTAAATTACTAAAATGACAGAAAAAATAATAAAAAATATCAAAGTTAAAGAGATTTTTAAAGATTAAATGGAGACATAAAAATCCTTTAGGAAACTGGTAGGAACTATTGGTATTTCAAAATATCATAGAACCATAGAAGGGTAAGGTTGGAAGGGACCTCAAAGATCATCTAGTTCCAACCCCCTGCCATAGGCAGGGACACCTCCCACTAGTACAGGTCACTCAAGGCCTCCTCCAACTTGGCCTTTGTCATGGTAGGCCTAAACAGGCCTCTTGGGCTTGTACATGTCCTGGCTCGTGCAGACATGTTTTTCTGCTGTTTTGGGGAGAGAGCAACCGCAGGAAAAGGGACAAAGGACCTGGCGCCACTAAGTCTGGGGTCCGGGGCCTGTCCATCACCTGTGGTTGCTAGGGGGCACATGATTGCCTTGTGCAGGGCCCGTGATCTGCCCAAAAAAGGATAAAGCAAGCCTATGGCTTCACCCAATATGGCCAAATCTTGGCTAACTGCCATTTGATTGGCTATCTCGTGTCCAAAGGTCCAATTGATCTTTGGGCTGTGTTATAAAGGAGCAGGGAACACGGGGTGCGTGCCTTCCACCATTACAGATGCCTGCTTGCATCCTGCCTGCTGCCTCCACGCATTCGCCAGCGTGATACAGTGAGACATCCTGCCTGTAAGAGCCTGCTGCCAGAGTCAGCCAGGATCAGGTCAGAGATTGTCTCCCTTTCCCCAGCGCTCAGGAGCCTGGAGAAACTTTAAAGCCTCCGGCAACTTTCAGCCCGGCAACACGGGAAACCCCGCCACGTGCTTAGGGTATTATTTTCCTGTGATATATTTTTGTGAATAAATACCAAGCCTCTTGTAATCATTGATTGCCTTCTGCCATAAGCAGAAAGCTGCTTCTCGGGTCCATCTAGTGAACAAGCGGCGTACTGGCCGCAGGTGGTACATTGACCACAAACCTCTTTTCCAGTTTGGTTTGAGTTCTGTTAATATATATATTTAACAGTTATTTCCAGATCCTGTTATAACCTGTATATAGTTTCCTAACGTTGCAAAGAGCCTGTTACTATTGTTATTATTAAATGGTGGTAGGGGGTGGTGCGAGTTCCGATTGTTTAATATTAATAAATTATATATTAATATTTTTATAATATCGTCTCGCAGTACCTAATTACCCCTCCCCGACAGCCTTGAACACCTCCAGGGAGGTTGTGGAGCACAGAATCACCCAACATGATCAAAGATCACCTTGGGTGATTCTGTGCTCCACAACTTCCCTGAGCAACCTGTGCCAGTGTCTCACCAACCTCACTGCAAACAACTTCCTCCTAACATCCACTTTCAATCTCCCCTCTGCCAGTTCAAACCCATTGCCCCTTGTCCTGGCATTGCAAGCCCTTGTCAATAGTCCCTCCCCAGCCTTCCTGGAGTCCCCTTCAGATCCTGGAAGGCTACTCTAAGGCCTCCTGGAAGCCTTCTCTTCTCCAGGCTGCAGAGCCCCAACTCTCTCAGCCTGTCCTCACAGCAGATATCTCAAACCTTTTGTAATTATGCTCTGTGACATAAAATACATGAAACAGAGGGTTCCTAAATTTTCAAGTCTTGATTTTGTAACATCAGGCTGCAAAATAACTTTCTGGCAGAGATCCCTGCAAATCAGTGGGGAATTGCTAGTCTTGTGTCACTGAGATGAATTGTGTCTCATCTCAGAGAACACTTTCAATCTAATTTTTCAGCTTTAGACTTCAGGGCTTCCAAAAATTTGTTCAGCAAACAAAATACAGACATACCCTTTGGTCATACTTCAAATAGGATTTTACACTTCAGGACAGCCTCTTAAACTCATTGCTGCTACTCTGAGTGTGTCTATACATATAGAGGAGGCTGTGCCTGAGTTCTGCAGCCAGAACACACTGATACCATGTGGATGCCATCTAACTGGAGGCCAGAAAAGGAAGGCAATATTTATAAGCAAGTCTGAGTCTTCAGTGTGGAAAAAGCCTGTCATAGGAAAAAAAACAAACACTAAACCCAATCCAGCACTGTAAAGAATGTCAGAGTGAGTATCTGAGTTCAATGGCAGCGTTCTGGAAGCCAGCAGGCTGGCTGTGTGGACTGAAGGCCTTTCTATAGGTTCTTCTTTTCAAATGCAGATTATTAAAATGGCTCAGCACTTAGGTTTGCAGGCACTCAGGTGAACTGCTGACCTTCCTCAGATAAATTTGACTTCTGTCTTGCAAATCTTGAACCTTTTGCCACCTCTGCCCAAGTGAACTGAGAAAGAGATAAAATAGAAATATGGGAAGATGGTCTGGTTCGAAATGTCATTGGCATCAAGCTAAAGAATGTGCCTTTGTCTCAAGGAACTAAGAACTGAATATGAATTGTTTTCAAAACTAAAAATTCTGTAACAGCCCAAGCATTGACTTAACAGGCAGGTGATTAGGAGGCTATACCAGTGCACTACATGGGACAATCTCACACCTTTAGGAACCACCAGTTTGGTCTGTATTGTTTTATGAAAACAGAGTTGAAGGTGGTCAGACTGGTACCAGTTCTTCCAGAGAGACATTTTTATTGCCCAGAGATCTATTTCAGACAAAGTGGGCTCAAACCACTTACTATGCTGTTCCATATTAGGATTTTGCCTGGGCTGACAACAATCTCAACTGACTTTATTTAACTGAAGGGACTGTAAAGAAAAGAATGTCAGTTAAGGACTGAATGACAGATACCTAAACCAGTTACTTCTAGGCAAATCCTGAACTCAAACACTGTTAAGCACAATCTATCCAGGTCTACCTTTCAGAAGGCAACCCCAGTCCTAGCTTTGGAAAAAGCCTTAGCTTCTGAAAACATAGGATGTGGCTGTTGTGGAAGGCCAAATTAGGCCTAAGCACGTCCTGGCTTGCCCAGACCTGTCTTCTGCTCTCTCTCCTTCTGCTGATGGGGGAAGCACTGTAGGAAAGGAGGACAAACGGCCCTGGTGCCTTCCAGTCTCCTCCATGCCACCCAAACTTTTTTACAGGGTGCCCCTAGGTGTTGGTAGGCTTGTTTGTGTTCTGCCCTAAAAGGGTAAAAGTGAGCCCTGGTTTCACCTAATATGGTTAACTAATGTGGCTAGCTGCCATTCTGATTGGCTGGTCTGTGGCCAAAGGGCCATGAAACTCAGGCTGTATAATAGAAGGAGATGAGCAGGTGAAGAAAACCTGCTGCTGTTGCTTTTAGAATCACAGAATCATAGAATGGGAAGGTTGGAAGGGNCTTACTGTGGCTCACTACCCTTGCATCCTGCCATGCTCTGCAGCATTATGTCTGCTAAGCTATAGGCCAGCTCTGCTCCATAATAACAAGCCCTTATGCTTTGGGTTTGTCTACCTGGAAACTGCCTTGCTCAAGTTTGCCAGGGAATAGATCAAACCTTTGTTCAAGATGCAGTGTCCCATACCTACTGGGTCTGCAACATTTCTTCATGCTTGTTTAAAAAGGAGTAATGAGGAAGGGAAAAACGAACAAAAATAAACCACTGAAAACATATGGAGGAAAAAGAAGTAAGTCTGTGAGTATGTTACAAACAGAGCAGAAAAGACATGCCTTTGACTGCCTTGAGGATTTTTTCCTTCGAGGTGCAATTTAATCTGTGCCATGTTACCTGCATAGTAACAAGTGACTTCTAAGGGTTAAACACATGGTCCAGAAAAAGGCTCAAAATCTCCTGGGATCAGTACAAGACTTAATTTATCCCTGAATTGGGTAGTTAGTAGAAATAAAGGAAATCAGGGCTCAGTAGATTCCCTTTTTTGACCTTGAGCTTATCTGTTTCATGCCAAAAGCATATGAGGCATGAGTAATTTTTGTCTTTAAAATGGACTCTGGATGGTCTAACTGCTTTATCTTCTCAGTGCCTTTGAGGAGCTCATACAGAAACTAGGAATTATTTAAGATGCTTGTTGGCTTCATTTAGCTCTGGAGAGAGCTCTAATGCAAAAATCATGTGAACACTCTCAGCAGCTTGTCATCTGTTGTCTTCTGGAGATGCAAGAAGCTCTGTGTGTGTATACATACAGCAGATGTGTAGTCTACTAGTTCTGAACTCTATGTGTGAATTGCAAATACATCTTCTGAGAATGAGGAGACTTGGAAAGAACGAGGTTACTGTGCAAAACAAATCCCCAGTATGATTGTCTCTGCACTACAGCCCACAAGAGAAATGTTTCAGAGAGGGCTACTGTATAGGTTACATTCCTATTGTCAGATCTGGGAAATGGAGCACAGATATGGTATGAGGAGTGGCTTGTTCACTGTAAGTGGAAAGAATATATATATAAATTTGAGATATAACTGCCTGGGAAACAAATTTGAGATTCCTTAACTCAGTCATGTTTAAAGGGCATGAGATCAGAGGTAAGGACAAAACAAAACTTGTATTTTTTACTGCTGTTTGTAGCATCTGTGCAGTATCACAGGTGTTAAATTAGCCACAGGAGGGCTCTCTTGTTCTTTATTTAAAGAACCATACTAAATAGTAACTGAAAACTGTGGGGTTAAAAACAAATTTATACTCCCCTAACAAGAGTATTTGGCACAGTGCCCCATTTCACAGGGCTTCCTCTGGTCGTGAGCAAGTACCATTGAAAACATGGTGCTAGCACACTTCACTTCTTCATAGAAAAGTAGGCTCTAAAACACTTTCACAAGATCAACCATTTCTTGGTCAAGCAGGAAGGGAGAAGGACTCCAGGCTACAAAGGATTTCTTGCACAGCTGGGCACTGAGCACAGGCTGGTGTTTAGTCATGAAGCTGGGCACTCACCACAGGCTGGTGTTTAGTCATGAGAGAATGGTGAAGTACGTATGGACATTTGTAGCTCTGGCTCCTCGCCCGCAGAAGGATTAACCACAGGTTGACATCTGGAGCTGTGTAGCCTCCCAGGGCTGTGTTGTGGCTAAGCAACAGCCTGTTAGAGGAAGTCTGAGCACAGCTCTGTGTGTTGGCAGTTCATGCAGAATTTCTACTTAAAAGAGGCAGAAGGTCCTCGGGATGCCTACAGCAACTTCCCGAGGTATCTGCTTGCTTCACAGTCCTGCAGTTAGTCTCAAAACAGCCTCAGGAAGCAGACAAGAAATAATAGCCTCATTTAAAGAGTGACGAACTGAGCAGCCAGATTCAAAGAGGGATTAACACACTCAAGTGCAGGGTCATGATCCAAAGCTTTTGCCTGTTCCTTCCAAGCAGCAGCTTGCTTCTAATACTGCCTAAACTGACTGGAGGCCCCCATGTTCTGTCTGCAGTTCCAGAAATGCTGGAATATTGCTGTGCCTCCACTGGAAAAGCTGAGCTCTGCAAGCTACGCGAAGCGGTAGTCCCTCAGCTACCAAAACATTTTTCAGGTGTAAGATCATCCATTCTGTTTCACTGCCAGCATTTTATCTGTCTCCATTATGGGTTTAAATTGGAAGAGGGGAGATTGAAACTGGATGTTAGGAAGAAGTTCTTTCCAGTGAGGGTGGTGAGACACTGGCACAGGTTGCCATGTTGGGTGATTCTGTGCTCCACAACCTCCCCGGAGGTGTTCAAGGCCAGGTCGGATGAGGCCTTGAGTGACCTGCACTAGTGGGAGGTGTCCCTGCCTATGGAACTAGATGATCTTTGAGGTCCCTTCCAACCTTACCATTCTGTGATTCTATGATTATGGCCTCTAACAGTCTGCTGCTTCTCAAAGAAGACACAAGAAGGGTATTGAAGCTAGCATTTGTCAAAACCTTTTCTAAATAAGCAGCTTGGAGGCTTCTAATTTTGCACTGGAGTGGATTTAGTGGATACAAAACAGGTTGTGCACTTCACCTCAGGGCAAGCAAAAGGTTTTGGAGTTGCTCTGTTTAGCTGTTTAGGAATAGATAATTGGATCCTCACAAAGGGCAGTTGTAAATTTTCTGCTCAAAACTTGATCTAGAGCATGCTTGGACTACAATTTTAATCTTTCATGGTAGCCATGTGGCTACTAAGAACAATTCCTTGTGTATATGGGAGTCCTTTGTCTCCCAACAGAAATACCCTAACACCAAGTTAAGTTTTGCTCTTGTTGATTCTCATTCTTAATACAACATTTATTCTTGAAACTGTCACCATGTGGGCAAGAACATAAAATCCAAGACTTAAAGATAAGCAAGATGGAATTTGTTTCTTTACAGTTTCCTGGGATTTGGCTTAAAG
Organism: Ramphastos sulfuratus; assembly: GCA_013399055.1. Classification (NCBI taxonomy): domain Eukaryota; kingdom Metazoa; phylum Chordata; class Aves; order Piciformes; family Ramphastidae; genus Ramphastos; species Ramphastos sulfuratus. Next base: position 17,271 of record WBNM01004808.1, read on the forward strand.
TTCCATTTGGCTCAGATTTGTTAAAAGCTATTAAAATTTGAATGACATTTCTACCTGCGTAGATTTTTTTATCAGGAATGATGATTTTTTTTATCCTAAGTAGCTCTCCGAGGCTTTTCCCTCATTAGAAGGCTTACTGGAAGTTCTCACTCCCAACTAGGCAAAGTTTGGTTGGCTATGAAGCCTCCAGAGAGGGGAGAAGCTCCTTTTCAGCCCAGTGTTTCGTTATGTCAGCCGGGGGTAGCATCGCATGGCCGAAAGAAAGTGCACTTCAGAGACGTGTCCCCAGCCACTTCTGAATCTGGAAGCCAGCATCCCCAGGGACAGGAAAAGGCATCGCACCAGAAGGATCCCCACTCGAGGTCCCAGCTGTGCCCGTGACTTCGACAACGACTTTCGGAGTTACTCCAAGTGGTTTCATCCACCAAAAGAAGGATGTATTCAGCAACTGCTTGATACAGGGTTGCCTGAACACCTGATAAGGCCACAGCCTTTACGGCTGCTGAAGAAGATGACACTGATCACTAAGCCAGTGGCTAAGCAGGATAACTAACTGCAAACAGTGTAAGTGACAGCACAAACCTTCTCTACCAGTACAAATGTTTGCTTATGCTGGTTGCCTTTAAAGTGTTCCAGTTTTGCCTGTTCCCTGTATGTATACATTTCCAAACTGTGCGTTTTTGAACCTTGTATTTAAGTTTTGTGGTGAGATTTAATGTTAATAAACAGTTTTCATAGTTATTAACAATCTCTGCCTGGGTATCAAAATTGATATCATTATTGATTGGGAATCATTTCATTACAGTAGTGCTTTAGATTTCACTTAGAGGCACTACTCAATACAGCTTGGCTTTGAAGCTTTTAGGTCTTTGACTGGCTCAGGTCATAAGTTTGGGCATAGGACTAACACAGTAAGTCACTGCACCTGGTTTCTAGGCATTTACCTAACTTGTCCTAAGACCTAACTTGTCCTTCCTGCCTGTGGTATTATTCTTCTGTGGTTTTGCTCTGTTAACTAGAATGAAAATAGCATTTTCTGCAATTCTCTTACGTTGCAGTACCCTTCAACAGTTTCATTCCCTAAAGATCAGAATCTGTTACATTGTTGTTTAGGGCTTTTTTAATATGCCTTTTCCCAGCTACCAAGATAATTTATTGTTAAGAGAGCAGTCAGTCAAATGCAAACCATTCCAAGGGTTTCCAAAGATGGTCGAGGGATTTTTCTTCTGGTAAACTTGCCATCATTAAACAGCTGGATGAAAAGACACAGACTCTAGATCATTTCATTGCCTCTCCTTGTCAGTCAGCAGCATTTTCTCTTGTCAGCCCCAGCTGGATTAGTGATGCTTTCCCTTGCCTCATCAAAGCTTGGATGTTTGAAGTGTCAGTGCTTCAGTCCTTGTTTTCCATAACTGATCTCCTTCCATGTTGCGGAAGGGGTAATTAGCTACTGCGAGACGATATTTTTAAAATATTAATATATATAGTTTATTAATATTAAATAATCGGAACTCGCACCACCCCGACCACCATTTAATAATAATAATAATAACAATAACAGGTTCTTTGNACCTGAAGGTCAGTTGGGCCTTTGGACATGAGATAGCCAATCAAATGGCAGCTAGCCAAGATTTGGCCATATTGGGTGAAGCCATAGGTTTGCTTTACCCCTTTTTGGGCAGATCACAGCCTTGCATAAGGCAACCCTGTGCACCCTGTTTACCACGGTTGATGGACAGACCCCGGACCCCAGACTTAGTGGCGCCAGGTCCTTTGTCCCTTTTCCCGTGGTTGCTCTCCCCAAAACAGAAGGAGGGAGAGCAGAAAAAAAAAAATGTCCTGGGTAAGCCAGGGCATTCACAAGCCTAATTTGGCCTGTTTAGGCCTACCACGACATTCCATTAGCCAAAGCTTTAAACCACTTCTCTTCCCCACCTTTAGAATTCCTGGTCTGTCTCAACAGGACTTTCTATTGTACTTATTGTTGCCTTAAATACTCAGCTCCAATTTTTCACCTTTTCCAATGCATTCAATTTTAGTTTGTCTTTCATGATGTCATTTTCCTACATCCTAGTTGTTTAGTTGAGATTCACGTTATATACGTGAACATTATATAACACTATATACTATAGTGTTACTATTAGACTAACAAAGTAATTAGGCTTGAGTAATGGAAGATTAAAGGAAGGAAAGAGAATATACTAGAAATGCTGCCTGTCCACAAAACCACAGGCCATTTGGTACTTAGATCACCTGCTGCTTGTGGTGTGCCACAGAAGGATTTATTTCCTTTTGCAGCAGCTGCTTCCGTGCAAAACTAGGAAAATAAAGCTAAAAAAAAAAGGCTTGGCATGTCATACAGTCTTTTGCCTTCCCACAACATTCCTGACTGTCTTTTAAAGACTTTCCATGGTGAAGATCCTGATTCTGTCAAAGCCATTTACCCCAGTTCTTTAGCATTCTTAGCATTCCTTGCAACAAATAGAGAGTGAGCTGTTCCATATGTTGGCATAGTCCTCCTCAATGTTCTTTTCTTTGGAAGAAAATTACTCCACTTCTTTTTTAGGTCAGGTTTTCTTGTCATCCTTGGAACACTTACCCCACAGACACACTCCTGTCTTCACTGCATGTGTCATTACTGTTTCTGAAACAGGGCAAAGCTGTGGGAAGGATCTCTTAGGTTCATACTCCCAGGCCTTTTCCCTGACAACTCGGTCATGTTGATCTGAGTGACTCATATTCAGCTTGTGGTCCAATGTCACCCACAGGAGACCAATGCCCAGTTAGTCATGTTGCAATTTATTTGCAATGTTTGAGTGCAAAAGCTTGCATTCATCTCAGCTTTTCCTCATCTTCACTTATGGTTTTGTCTTTCAGCATCCTCGTCACCCTTCCTGGCTCTGTCATGTGCAGATTTGTTATCCATTTGTCCTGCTGGGGCAAAACAGGCCCAGACTTGTTTGCAATGCTGATGCCCTGTTTGATTGGCAGGGTTTCAAGTTTCTCTCCTGCCAGTGATCTGTTTAGCCTGGAGGAGTCATTGAAGGGGGTCTCCTCCGGGAGGGCCTCACTTCACTTGCTTCCAGGCTCTGACCCTCCTCCTGTGGCAGTGTGTTGCAGACTGCCCCCTNTTTGTCTTTCAGCATCCTCGTCACCCTTCCTGGCTCTGTCATGTGCAGATTTGTTATCCATTTGTCCTGCTGGGGCAAAACAGGCCCAGACTTGTTTGCAATGCTGATGCCCTGTTTGATTGGCAGGGTTTCAAGTTTCTCTCCTGCCAGTGATCTGTTTAGCCTGGAGGAGTCATTGAAGGGGGTCTCCTCCGGGAGGGCCTCACTTCACTTGCTTCCAGGCTCTGACCCTCCTCCTGTGGCAGTGTGTTGCAGACTGCCCCCTGAGGACACCTGGCTCCCGCCCGGCTTTTGCTTTCCATTTCAACAGCTCACTGGGGTCCTGCTACCCTCTCTGCCTTGTGATTGCCCTGAGGGCACAATTTGGGATGGTAATTTCTTCGATCATTACCTCACCATAGCGTCTCGGGCTGATCAGTGAGTAACCTTGGCTATTAAATTAGCTGGAGTCGCTGGTTTTCCCACCGATAGCCCTGTTGGAGGGCAAGGAGTTTTTAGAAGAAAAGGTAGTTAGTGAATTTAATCAGCAGAGAGGAGAAGTTCAGAAGCTGGTAGACAGCCCCAGACGCTGTGCCCCAGAGAGTGCCACAAGCCCGACTGCCTTATCTAATGTTTATGTTCTTAGTTGTCAGCAAGCCTATGAGTGAAGTAGACATCACCATTGTTTCCTTTTCACAGCCTATAATATAATTTTCTCTATTAAAATATTCCAATTAGCCTTAAACCAGCACACCCTCCCATCTGAGTTATGTGTAGCACATGGGTATTTATACTTCTTTGTCCCTTCCCTAAATTGCTCCATAAGGTTTCTATTGTACCTTTTGTGTAAATAATTCCCAAGTGGGTATTGGAACTTTTGGTAGATTGTAAACAGTTCGGTGTTTTGGGCTGTGTGTTTGTTTGGTGCAGGAATTTGCATTAATAAAGTTGGATATTTTCCCATCTCCACATATTAAATTTGAATATTCATAACACCTTTTTATATCCATTTCTTCCTGTTGACTCTACTCTAGGGAACCTAGCTAAGCCATAGCTGTCCAAAGTGGAGATTCCTAAAGTCAGGTAAGTTAATTATCACATGAAAGGTGGACAGGTAAATCTAACCCACATAGGAGTAAACAAGAACACAGTTACTACTGAACAAGTCAATGTAATAACTACCTAACCATCATCTCCAAAAAGCAGTCAGGCAACTGATTGCCTGAACTGAGGAGGTGTGCTTTGTTTCTTTACACAGGAGCCAGCAGTCTTGCAAATAGCTGGGGCAAGGGGAAGGTGTGTACTGAGGAGGCATTTGAAGCCACGATACAATGTGCATCGCCAAAGGGAGACTTGCAAGTGCCTCAGCAGTGGCATCGCAACAGCTGCTGCTCCTGGGTTCTTGCAGGTACACTGCTAGTAGCAGATGATATACTGCAGCCTGCAGTGGTTCAGTGAAGAGAGTCATTTTTCTTCTCTCTTTCGTTTTTTGAAACATGACCCAAAGTTCCAGATTGCTGCCATAAATATTACATGGGCCTCAGAAATTATTTATGATGGACACACTTGAATTCAGAACCACTACTGCACAGGCAGATTTACTTCTGGAATATACAGAGCAAGAATGCATTTTGTCAGATTACCACCTGTCACCTCTTAAGTGAAAAAGTTATAAATTATGAAGATACAAACATGATACCAAAGTGCCTGAGCTTTGATTACTTGTACTTATGTAGAAGTAATTGAAAGGATGGTTACTGGAGGCTCCACTCATGAGCAGTGATTTCTGTATCTTGTATTGATTTGTAAAGATGATACACTGACTAATCTGGAAGAAAATAAGTAACCTGCAAGCTTTCTGTCCTCAAGCTGAGGATGACATTCTTTTGACTATACCAGTCCCTTCAAAGGGCTAAGGAATAAGCCCAAGAAAACCAGTAAATATGTATTTTGTCTGTCTATTTAAATTCACTACGGTTCTGCCAAGGTCAGCAAGTCATGTGCCAGACTGGGAACAAGCAAGCCATGCTGCTACAGAAGCTTTACATTCTCCTAAGATCACCAAGGGCACTTGGTCAAAATAGGCACTAGGGAAAACCCCCAGCATAAAAGAACATCCATTTGAAAAATCTTCCTTTGTTTGTTTTTCAGACCATGGCAAAGTGAGTGTGCTGGTGAGAAGGGAACAATAGGGACTCCAAAGTGTTCTGTGGGCTGCGAGGCTGTACAAGGCTGCGAGAAGCAAAGCATAATTCAGACTGCTGAAACAGTTTTAGACAGTGCCTGGGAAATGCTGTGTATGTTGTGGTTATTATTCTTATTCAAATGTAGCTTTATGGTTTTTCTGAGTCTTCAGAGAAAATTATTCAGGAGCAAAATTGACAGTTTTGGCTCCTTCACATAAATACTCTGTGATGCACTGCTTGCTCCATGAATCCTTGAAGAGAACTCACTGCAGGACATTTTCTTAATTCTATGGAGATACAGTTGTTTACAAACATAAACAATACTATTGTCAAAGCACTATCCATTATTTAAAGCTGCAAACCCATTTCTCTTCTGTCCAAGAGTCAGATTCCTAATTCATTCATCTCTGGGCACATGAGTGGCTGTTGCCAAGCCGAGGGTTTCTGGGATTGCCAAGATGAGGGTATCACTGAAAAGAACACACATATTCCAAGGGAGAAAAACTATACTTCAGAGAAGTAGATGTATGAAAAGCTGGATTTCAGGGTAGTCCTGGTCTTTATATTTGAAGTCTTACATGGCTGAAAGAGTGTATGGTAGCTTCAAACTTTTTGCTTCCATTAGGTACGTTTCAAAGTACCATGCTGTATATGCTGCCCTGTTTCATGTGTTCTCTTTTGAGTAGCCACCTCACACATAGCTTCAGCATTGGAGTAGCAACTGAGAATCTCTGTTCTTCCATCTGTTGATATTTCTGGCCTTAGTCTGGAAAATGATCCTGATCATATCAAACTAAAGGCTCACTGCCCTTCAAGAGAGATGGGAGAAACCCAGGTAGTCCAGACAGGAGAAATTACAATAGCCAGGTGTGATGGTTTGGGAGTTCCCTGCCCCCCCACACTTTGTAAAATCCCCCAGACTAGACTCAGCCAGCTGGAAGTTAAGGACTGAAACTCTATTTACAGCTCAGCACAATGTACAAGCAGAGATAGACACAACAGACAGGAATAGTTACAGACATAGACAAGTTAAAGGGAATACAGAAACACAATTCCCCTCCCAGAAATCAGAGACCCCAGCAGGGGCTCCCAACCACCCTTCCACCTCCTCCCCACCCCTCTGCCTTACCCCAGGGTCTGCCTTACATGCAAGGTGAGTTTGGAGGATGGGCCAGGGGGGTTAGAAGGAAAGTGGTTAGTTAGGTTAGCAGAGATGACCAGACCAAGCCAGCAGCTAGAGAGACAGAGAGACTGTCTGTGTGTGTTATCTATGTTTGTGTTCTTGTTCTTATCCATCTCAGCAAGCCTCTGAGTGTGGCAGACATCACCAGTGTTTCCCTCTCACAGCCCATAATATTTATTTTCTCCATTAAAATCTTCCAATTAGCCTCAAATCAGCACACCAGGCTTGTGAAAACACAGATTCTGAAGGGAGGCTGAATACCATTATTTAATCTAGATAAAGGTAAAAGATTAATGTTGTGATTATGAGACAGATAAGTAGTCACAGAATAATTAAGGTTGAAAGAGCCTTTGGGAGGTCTCCAATCCAACTTTCCCCTCAAAGCAGAGATCAATGATGAATTCAAACCAACTTACTTAGGATTTTGAAGAGCCAGGTTTTGAGAATCTCCGAGGAGGGAGAGTTCACAACATTTTCCAGTCCATAATGATCCTCATAGTGAAAATACTGTCCTGATATTCAGCCAGAGTCTCCCCTGCTCCAGTCCATGGCCACTGTTTCTGTTTCATTTATGAGCACTGCCTCCTTCCGTGCACCTCAGTGACAAGCATGGTACCATCTTTTCCAGAACTCTCCCATGGGTAGTCAAAGGCAGCCATTAAGTCCTCTTTAAGCCTCAACTATCTATGCAATGCATGTCAGAGACATAAGACAAAAAAAACCCTAAACCCAGACAAACCAAAACCCATAGAAACAGCCAATCCCAAACTACCAGAGCAGATTGCCAGTGGAATGATCAACAATCCCTCAAGGTGCCTGAAGGAACAGGTCTGCCAATGATGGACCTTAGACAAAATCTGTCACCTCCACTGCCAGTTAACCTTAATTCTTTGTATTTAATAATTTCAGTTCAATATTATTTTTTCCATATATCTAGATATGTAGAAGAGATTGCTAAGGATATTACTATAGGTCCAGTACTACTATAGATACTACAGGTGTTTGTTATCAGGACTTCAGTTGTTACTAGAATAAGAAAGAGAAGTTAGATTTATTTGATACTATGTTCTTCCAAAGCATACAGGAATACAAAGTGTCCCCTAGAAAACACTGAACCAAATTCCTCAGGATAAGATTCCCCTCTCAGCCTTCTCTTCTCCAGACCAAACAGCCCCAGGCTCTCAGTCTCTCTCCACAGGGAGATGCTCAAGTCCCTCACTCACCCTAGTGGCTCTCCACTGGACTCTCTCCAGCAGGTCTCTGCCTCTCATGAACTGAGCAGCCCAAAACTGGACACAGTATTCCAGGGGTGGTCTCAGCAAGGCAGAGTAGAGGGGGAGAAGAACCTCCCTAGATCTACTGGCCACACTTTTCCTCATGGTTTCTCATAAAATTCCTCTTTGACTATTATTTGATCATGAAAATTCAAAACAGTGATATAGAGAAAGGTGAGAGCTCAGTGAAGTAGGAGCTCAAACCTCATTCAGCTCCAGCAGAGAGCCACTGCACAAGGGTTTAATGCCCAAAAACTTTTAAGCTGCCAAGTATGTTGCAGGATTTTAATACAGACACACTGCAACAACATTATAGTCTCTGGTTATGGTCTCTGAAGACATTGCAGTACTACTTCTGTTGATGCATTTCTAAAATGTGCTAAAAATGGTAGGATATCAGAGTTCAGTAAGAGAAAAAAACCCGAGACTATAATGTGGTTGCACTGTGCCTGTGTATGACCTATTCCTCTTACACTTTAGTTCCTGACTTCATGGAAAATAAAGCATTCTGGTTCTTACTCAGGGAGTATGCAGCTGCAAGAGTGCTCTGTTCAGATGTGTGAGAGAACTGGAAGGCTTGGATGTTTCAGTAGATTGGTAACACTACCTTCACCAGTTCTACTTTTGATAGTACCCCGTAAATAGCATGATGTGGGTTTGTGCCCCCCCACACTTTGTAAAATGACCCAGACTAGAACTCAGTCGGCTGGAAGTTTAGATGAAGCTCTATTTACAGCTCAGCACAATGTACAAGCAGAGATATACACTATAGACAGGAATAGTTACAGAAATATACAAGGTAAAGGTAATACAGAAACACAACTCCCCTCCCAGAAATCAGAGACCCCAGGAGGGGCTCCCAACCACCCTTCCACCTTCTCCCCACCCCTATACCTTACCCCAAGGTTTTGAGGATCGGCCAGAGGAGGAGTTAGAAGAAAAGTGATTAGTGAAATTAATTTGTCGGAGAGGAGAAGCCAGAAGTTGCTAACAGCCCCAGACACTGTGCCCCAGAGCACGACAAGCCCAAGTGGCTTATCTTTTGTTTTGAGTTCTTTCTTAAACATCACAGCAAGCCTGTGAGTGAAGTAGACATCACCATTGTTTCCTTTTCACAGCCTATAATTTTCTCTATTAAAATATTCCAATTAGCCTTAAACCAGCACATAGCATATGAATGCAAAGGGATGGATTTACATGTGCCAGTGCAGAGATAAATCTAATATCCAGGTGACTTCTTTTTATGACTCATCTTTAGAGTAACAATTATCTGAAAGTGATTTAACATTGTTTAATTTAAGATTAATGCTACCTCTAATATAAGGAAGTTGGATATTTTGTTTAAGGAAGCTGAAGATTTTGCTAGTACAAATTTAATCTCTGCTCTCTTTAATTCTTCCTCCAGCGCAACTTCCTGTTAATCTGTTAAGCCATAAGCAGGATTTTATGCAACAAAGAGGTCTACATTAAGGTAAGCCTAATACAACTCAATTTAAAAGGTTGTTGGTTACCTAATGTCTCAAGATCCTTGCAAAAAGTAGTTAATTTTCTCCTTTAATTATTGCTGTTAAAGTCCAAAATGAGAGTTGCCTCACAGTTTAGAAACATGCAAGACTGTTTGCTTTGGTGTGTATGGTCACGCATCAGATCCTGGTCGTGGAGCTCCTTCCCTCCAGCGAACACAAACATATTTCACTTGCAGTACTTTTCAGTTCCCTCGGTGAGGATTTATAAAAGAACACGGCTTTAAAAAGGTAGGGAGCAGGAGATGTCATGGGAAGTCACTTCTCTCTGGGAGCAGGATAAGCAGAGAGACATCTGAGGGGTGGCCCAGGGATGGTGCTGCTGAGCATAGCCAGTGCATGGGCTGCAAAAGTGAGCAACTGAAGGGTGCAACTCTTGAAGCTGCTGCAGGAATGGTCACATTAGTCAAAACAAAGCTACCTGAGGAACTGCAGTAGGCTTTCCTAATGCTTCCAAACCAGCTGAGTGATAAAACTGTAGGTAGGTTTCAATATCAGTAAGTGCAAAACAGCATAACTGAGGTACAATAAGCAGTTTCAGTTATAGGCTCTGGTTTAGACCTTACCAGTGGGGGAAAGATGCTGGAGCCACTATGATACTGGTGCTGTTCCCTAAAACAAAATCATCAGTGGTAGAAAAGGTAAACTGAATGTTAGAAACAGCTAGAAAATAATTAAAAGAAACATCTGCCCATGTATCACAGAATGTCAGGGGCTGGCAGGGACCTCCAAAGCTCAGCCAGTCCAACTCCCTGCCAGAGCAGGATCTCCTAGACCAGATCACAGAGGAACACATCCAGGCAGGGTTTGAATATCTCCAGAGAGGGAGGCTCCACAACCCCCCTGGGCAGCCTGTTCCAGGGTTCTGTCACCCTCACAGGGAAAATATTCCTCCTCATGTCTACGTGAAACTTCCTATGCCTCAGCTTCCACCCAGTGCCCCTTGTGCTGTCACTGGGCATCACCCAGCAGAGCCTGGCTCCAGCCTCCTGGCACTCACCTGCACATACTGATAACCATTGCTGAGGTCACCTCTCAGTCTCCTCTCCCAGCAGCACAGCCCCAGCTCCCTCAGGCTCTCCTAACAGAGCTGTTCCATTCCTTCCAGCATCTTTGTGGCTCTGTGCTGGACTCTCTCAAGTAGTTCTGTGTCCCTCTTGAACTGGGGGCCCCAGAACTGAACACAGTACTCCAGATGTGGCCTCACCAGGACAGACCAGAACCTCTCAACTTACTAGCTACACCACTTTTTATACACCCCAGAATGGCATTGCCCCTCCTGCCCACCAGAGCACATTGCTGGTTCATGGTCACTCTCCCATCCACCAGGACCCCCAGATTCTTTTCCCCTTTGCTGCCTTCCAACAGCTCAGTCCCCAACCTATACAGATCCCTGGGGTTGTTCTTTCCCAGGTGCCAGACTCTACACTTGCCCTTGGTGAATTTCATTCCATTTTTCCCTGCCCAGCTCTCAGCCTGTCCCNAGGAGCTGTAGACTCTCTTCTTCCAGAGAAGTTTGCTTACCAGTTCCTTACTTAGCCATGCAGGTCTCTCGGCTCCTTTCTCAATTTCCCACCTGCTGGGATGGTCTGATCTTGAGCTTGGAAGAAGAGGTCCTTAAATGTTAACCAACTATCATGGGCCCCTCTGCCTTCTGGTGCCCTGTCCCATGAGATTTCCCCCAGCAATTGCTTGAAAAGGCCAAAGTTGGCACTCCTGAAATCCAGAGTTGTAGTCCTGCTTGATAGCCTGCTCCTACCAGACAAGATCTTGAACTCCACCATCTCATGATCACTAAGTCCAAGGCTGCCCTCAACCTTCACTGCTTCAACCAGACCCTCCTTGTTGGTGAGGATAAGACCCAGCAGTGCTCCCCTCCTAGTTGGCTCCTTCACCATTTGCATCAAGAAGTTCTCATTGATGCACTGGAGGAACCTCCTGGGCTGTGGCTGGCTGCTGAGTAGCCCTTCCAGCAAATATCTAGGGAGTTAAAATCCCCCATGAGAACCAAGGCCTGTGATTGTGAAGCTGCTGCTAGCTGCCTGTGGAAGGCCTCATCAGCTTCCACATGCTGACCAGGTGGTCTGTAACAGACACCCACAGCTGCATCACCCATGCTGGCCTGCACCTTCGTTTGCACTGACAACTCTCAACTTGCTCTTCATCCACCCCTGCACAGAACTCACTAGGTTGTAGTTGCTCCCTCAGGTAAAGAGCAGCTCCACCACCTCTCCTTGCTGACCTGGCTGTCCTGAAGAGGACACAGCCATCCATGAGCACATCCCAGCCATGGGAGCTGTCCCACCATGGCTCTGTGATTGCCACCAGGTCACAACCCTGTGCCCACACATGGATTTCTAACTCCTCTTGTTTGCTCCTCAGGCTGTGTGCACTGATGCATAAACATTTCAGGGATGTATGCAACACTTTTGAGAGTGTAGTCCCTCTGTTTGAAAGATTGAGGGGACTGATAGAAATATGGAACAGCTTCTGTGTACAAAGAGACTGAATCAGAGAGTCAAGACCAGAAACGGAAACACAAGAGGACACTCCAGCCTGAAAAAGAGGCAGCTAAAAGAAGGTACATTGGAAGTATATCATTAAAGGTAAGAAGGGCAAGTAGGGATTATTATTCCCACTTCTTCTACCAGAAGGAGTAAGAGGTATTCTAATACTCTCATTATCACAAAAGGTTGAAAGGCTTCAAAAATAATTAAACAGAATTGACAGAATATAGTTCTGTTGCCAGGTATGAAATACAACAGTGTCTTTGAAGCCTCTGTCTCAGAACACCTCTGAGCTGCTGACTCCCAGCTGCTAATTGAGTTGGTCATGGGGAAGAAGATTGTACTGTGCTCTGGTTCCATACAATGCTTTGATAAATATTTGGCACTGTCTGGAGTGGGAAATATGCTGGCAGTTTGAGCTGCAGATGGCCCCAGCCTTTCCTGCTGTGCTGCATGTGCCTGGCAGGTGTCAAACATTCACATGCCATTTGCATTTTGCATGGGTATCTCTGCAATTTTGTTCTGACCATGTCTAACCAGAGGTGACCTTGGAGTCAAAGTATCTTTAAAATAAATATTTTTAATTTTTTTTAAAGGTCAGATATAAAAACCAATTCAAGCTGCAGCTTGCATAGCAAAGTTTCATGATCTGCACCCATATCTTTGAAAAAGAGGGAGTAAACATCAAGGAAAAAGCAGCATCAGCTGATTCTATTTTTAAAACAGCCAAAGACTTGATGAGCCTTTCCTATTAGTGCATGAACTTTTAATAAAAGAAAGGGGTTTAAAATGTTTTAACTATATGCTATGTAAATGAGATTAGATGCTCAGAGGGCTGCAGCAGCTCTCCTATGAGGACAGGCTGAGAGAGTTGGGGCTCTGCAGCCTGGAGAAGAGAAGGCTTCCAGGAGACCTTAGAGTAGCCTTCCAGGATCTGAAGGGGGCTACAAGAAGGCTGGGGAGGGACTATTGACAAGGGCTTGTAATGCCAGGACAAGGGGCAATGGGTTTGAAGTGTCAGAGGGGAGATTGAAAGTGGATGTTAGGAGGAAGTTGTTTGCAGTGAGGGTGGTGAGACACTGGCACAGGTTGCCCAGGGAGGTGTTCAAGGCCAGGTTGGAGGAGGCCTTGAGTGACCTGTACTAGTGGGAGGTGTCCCTGCATGTGGTAGGGGATTGGAACTGGATGATCTTTGAGGTCCCTTCCAACCTTACCATTCTATGATTCTATGATTCCTTGCACATATTGCAGAGTTATGATCTAAATTGTGTCTAGAAAGATAATGTCATTCCTTTCTAGGCAGTTTCTCCTAAGTATAATGTCCATGATTAAAACTCAATGGCATAATATAATTCTCTATATACCAGGAGAATTTATAACAGTGGTAATAAATTAAACATCAGCATTCAGCTGTCTTCCTTGCTAGCTTAATTATGAAAACACAGGAGCTGCCTGATGCCCCTTTGAGGAATCCTTAGCAGAAATGAAGATTCAGTAAGTACAAGAGCAGTGCACATACATATGTGTTGCACATCACTCAACACTTCATACACATGAAAATGCTACAACTCATTAGAGGGAAAAAGGAAGCATGTGTCCCTGCCTATGGCAGGTGTAACTGCCTATGTGTCGTGGTAGGACTAAACAGNTAAATACCAAAAGCCTCTTGTTGCCTTCTGCCATAAGCAGAAAGTTGCTCCTTGTGTCCATCTGGTGAGCAAGCAGCATACTGACCGCGAAGCCTTCTCTGCCAGTTTAAATTGAGTTCAATTAATGTATATATTTAATAGTTATTTCCAGATCCTATTATAACCTGTATATAGTTTCCATAACGTTGCAAAGAGCCTGTTATTATCATTAAATGGTGGTCAGGGTGGTGCGAGTTCTGAATATTTAATATTAATAAACTATATATTAATATTTTAAAAATATCATCTCACAGTAATTAATTACCCCTTCCGTAACACTACGGCAGGGGGTTGGAACTAGATGATCTTTGAGGTCACTTCCAACCTTACCATTCTATGATTCTATGATTCTATGTTTGTGATGGCAAAGGCATAGCAGTAGAAGGATTGAGGTTAGATAGCTGTAAGAAAGCATCCATGGAGAAAAATAAAGTAGAAATAGGAGTGGAAAGAACAAAGTGAAGAACCATTCACAGGTCTTTTTTTTTTTTTCTTACTGGGGTTTTGACAAATTTTATATTTCAATACTTTATACTGAAATTTTCAGGTTTCACTGTAAATAAAAATTAGCTAATTAAATTCTTTTGCAATATTTTTTTTTCTTCTCAAAATGCCAAGGAAGACATTTAATTAACAAGCCATTTCAAGGGATGATTGTTTTTTCAGAGCTGCATTTTGTCAGCTCACCCTCTCCTGTAATGAAAACAGAAGGAAATTCACCATAAGAGTTTCCTCTCTCTCTCTGCTCTTTCCTCTGCCACACTGTTCTGATCATGAAGGAAACAATGGAAATGCTTGTGCTAGTTAGTCTGCAGATGAAATGGTTAATAAAAATTGGTTTAATGTCCATATCTAAGGAGTAGGTACCCCCCATGTTATTCAGATTAGCACTGGGTAAGCTTCACTACTCCTGTTTTTGTCCCTGGCTGCACAGAAGAATTCAACTTTTAGAAAAAGCGCTGATACACTTGCTGGGAAAAGTAGCTAAGGACACTCATTATCACACAGACACTTTTAGGATTGCTGTAATATTAATTACATTTATGATTATTA
>WBNM01004809.1:0-47731 GCA_013399055.1 Ramphastos sulfuratus
TTAGGCCTACCACGACACATGCACAACAGGTATGGAAATAAACTCTTGGTCACAAGTTTGCCCTTTTGATAAGGGTGCCCAGACTTGAGAGCCGGAGAGGCTCAGTTAGGCACCAAGTCTGGTCAGCGAGGAAGCAGAGCTCAGTTTTGCATGGCAGCTGAGCTTATGCCTCCACTGCAGATTTGAAGCACTGCTGATGTGATTCAGAGCCAAGACATTTGCAAGGAGAGGTCAGTGTGTCTGAAAGCAGGGCTCCAGCCATTCCCTTCTGCTCTCCTCTGTGCTCCCAGTGCTGGCAGGTCCCTGTTGAAGGCAGCACAACTGAACCATTTTACAGGGTTAACCAGTTAATTTTACAGGTTAGCAGAGTATTAATCACCTACCTTAAAACGTTTTTATCTTTCTCATTCTTTAGTTAAAATCATTTCATCATCAGAGTATCAAACATTTTGCTTAGGGAGGGGTAGATGAAACCATCCATGGCCAGGTGCATGTTTAAGCACCTAGCTCCAGGACCCACATTTGAACCTCTCTACTCTGCTCTGGCAAGACCCCACCTTGAGTACTGCATCCAATTCTGGAACCCCTATTACAAGAAAGATGTGGACATGCTGAAACATTTCTAGAGAAGGGCCAGGAGGGTGAGCAGAGGGCGAGCAAAGGGCTGGAGCTGCTCTGCTACCAGGACAGGCTGAGAGTTGGGGCTTTTCAGTCTGGAGAAGACTCCAAGGAAACCTTCTTGTGGCCTTCCAGTACCTGAAGTGGGCTACAAGAAAGCTGGGGAGGGACATTTTAGAGTGTCAGGTAGTGATAGGACTGAGGGAATGGAGCAAAACTAGAAATGGGTAGATTCAGACTGGATGTTAGAAGAAGTTCTTCAGCATGAGGGTGGTGAGAGCCTGGAAGGGGTTGCCCAAGGAGGTGGTGGAAGCCTCTTCCCTAGAGGTGTTTCAGGCCACGCTGGATGTGGCTCTGAGCAATCTGATCTAATGTGGTGTCCCTGCCCATGGCAGGGGGNTGCCGGTCGCTGCTGGTCCCCCCGGGGCGCGGTGGTAGGTGCCGGATGTTGGGAGAGCGCCGCGCGCCGCCGCCTCTATAAGCGCCGCCGCGGGGCGGGCGCAGGAGCTGCGGCTCGGCTCGGCTCGTCCTGTCCTGTCCCGCTCGCGCCGCCCGCCCCGCCGGGAGCATGTACCAGAGCCCCGTGCGCTGCCTCTGCTCGGCGCTCCCCGCACTCTGCTGCGCCCCTGCCGCCGCTTCGGCCTCCCTCTTGCCGCTGCGGCCGCGCTGCCCCGCACCGCCCCTCGGCCCCACCGCCCTGCGGGCAGCAGCAGTGACGGGAGGCCCGCCCGCCCCGGGGACACCGCCCCGCACAGGTGGGTACCAGGGAGATGCGGCGCCGCTGCAGGCCGGGTTGGAGCCGAGAGGCCGCGGGACCGGCGGTTCGGCAGGCCGCTGAGGCCGGGCTCTCGGTCGGAACGGGAAGCTGAGGGTTCTTGCGCCCGGCTCGCCCCGGGGCCCACCGTGTGCCGTGCGGTTCCTCGAAGCCGACCCGGCGCTTGCCCCTTCGGGTGCGGGCCGTGGGTCCTGTGGCGGAGCCTGAGTCGGGTGCAGCCGGCGGCAGAGAGCAGGCGCTGCTGTCAGCGCTCCGGGAGGGCGGCAGCCGAGGCTGGGCGGCAGGGCGCACCCTGCGTACGAGTGCGGGGTGGCTGCTCGGAACGGACCCCAGTGCTTGCGCGATTCGGGCTGCAGAGGTGCTGAGGGGACTGCAGCATCCCTCTGATGAGGAGAGACTGAGACCTGGGACTGCATAGCCTGGAGCAGGCTAAGAGGGGATAAGGGGCAGTGGGCACAAACTCTGCAACCTGCTCTATAGCAGGCAGGTTGGACTAGCTGCTCTCCAGAGATCCTTTCCCTAACCTTGCTGCTCTGTGGAGTAACTCTTCTGTCGTCCAGATGGGTCAAGATCTTCATCCCAGCGTTGGAATGGTTCACTGTTTTCCTCTTTTCCAGTCTGCACTCGGGGTCGGGTGTACTTGTCTGTCAGTGTTTTTTCCTATGGTGGAGACTGTGGGAAAGCTCAGGCTGCTCTCAGGCAGGCAGCGTGGCAGTGTGAAGCCATCAGATTCCTGCACTGTTAAATGCTTGCTCCCTGTTCCACGTTCCCAAACGGAGACTTGGAAGGCACGGGAGAGCCCACATGTCCTGGGTCCCACGTGGAGTCCACGT
Source organism: Ramphastos sulfuratus (assembly GCA_013399055.1). NCBI lineage: Eukaryota > Metazoa > Chordata > Aves > Piciformes > Ramphastidae > Ramphastos > Ramphastos sulfuratus. The sequence goes on from WBNM01004809.1 coordinate 2,227, forward strand.
GAGGACTGCAGCGCAGCCTGCACCATGCTCCCTCCCCTCTGCCTGCTGATCACTGGAGCCCCTCAGGGGCACTGAGGGAGTGGCGACTGCCCACTGGGCCTCTGCAGTTAGGTTCAGTCTTCAGCCACCTCTACTGACAGGCGGCTTGCTTCTTACTGTGGCCGAAAGTGCAGACCCAGAGATGCTCCTGGTGAATGCTGGGGCAGCAGCCACCTTTGCTCCAGGCTGCTGCTGGTGAAGAGGTGATGTCTGACTGACTCCCTTCCTGCAGTCCCTGAGGCTGCGTTGCCTGGCACGCAGGAGATCCACCTTTCCCTACTGTTGTCGGCCGGGTTTGGGGTGAAGCATGTTCGTTCCCTACTGGTGCTCTTACAGAAGAGTTCTACGAGGCAGGCTGGAGCAGGTGCTTCCATTCCTCCTGTTGAAGCTAGGCCAGGATGCCAAATGGCAGGAGCTTCATGAAGCTACAAGGGAGAGCAGCATATGTGCCTGCAAGATGGAAGAGCTGAACTCATGATTAGTGCACTCATGAGAAAGCTCATGCCAAGTCCTGGTTATTCTGTGTTACTCAGAGCAGGATCTGAGGTTCTTTCTGCTGGTCTTGCCTGTTGACTAGGCAGCACTGCCCTTGCTGTGATGAGCTCTTTGAATCCCCTGACAAGGGACCTGACTCCCCTGTGTGTGGCTGGCCCAGGTGCCAAAATCAGGACTTGAACTTTTGAGTGTGAGCGGCCTAGGGCTTCAATCCACTGCTGGCCCAAACAAGGCTGTGCATGTATTATGATACCCCGGAGCCTAGGATTTGTCACATGGGGATGGTGTTGGCCAAGTTTCCTCTAAAGCTGGGGTTGCAGGGAGGGCATCTGAGGCTACTGCTGACCTCCTCAGCGGTGTAGGCTGATGTAACTACATATACAGTTGCAGATGTGGTGGAGCTGTTCTGAAGTGCACAAAGTGAGGCTCTTCAGCCAAAAGCAGTGCTGGGAAGCAGGAGATGAAAGGAAACCAGAACACCGTTCACCTTACTCAGAAGGTAGGGGCCCTGGCTCTGCCATCTGCAGCCTCCTGGTCTGTCTGCACACCACAACTCTCATCTTTGAAATAAAGTCTGTGACTGCCAATGCCTGAGGTCCTGGATATTCATCTGCTCTGTGCTCTTGCTAGATGACACCAGAAACCTTTCAATTTTGCACCCAGCTCAAAGTTTAATGAACAGTTTAATTTCTTCCCCTGCCCTTACTGTGCAGAGGCACCACCCTTGCTGAGAGGGAGGCTTCTTTCTTGTGTTTGAAGCACCTTGAATAGTAATTGCTGAGCTGGGGTTCCCTATTGCAACACTGCACCAAGAGAATGACTTCCACGCTCACCACCCACTACTAAAGTGCAAGCTCAGGAGGCCACTTGTTCCTCAGCACCATGGTGTCACAGTGTCAGCAGATGTTACCCCAGGAAGTTACAGATCACTTAACTTGGACTGTAAAGATCTCAGAATGGTGACCTTCTACCTGTCTCACTGCCATGGACCTGTTAAGCATTGCAAAGATAGCAAATCGGGTTTGTGTTTAGGGTTTTAATGAGTCCTCTTGCGGGAGTGCCACTTCAGCCAAGGACTCCCAAGCCACCCGCAGTGTGCCTGGAAGTGTTTAGTTTATAGCCCAGGCTCTTTTCACTGAACCTTTCCTGGGCTCTCAGAGGGAGAAGTTTTTTCCTTCCTGAGATATTACTGACTTTAAAAGCTCTTGGATCAGTGCTGCAGCTGGGCTGTAGCACACCCTATGCAAGTTAGGCTGTGCTTTACTCAAAGAGCTGGCTACCCCAAGGATGACGAGATTTAGACAACACTGGCTTTGTTTGCAGCTTGGTAGAGGCATGACTGAACTTAGACTTCATCCTGATGCAACAGATGTAGGCTGCTTGGAGCTTTAGGGCAGACTTCTGGCCGTAGATGCATTACACCTTGCTTGTCCCTTTCAACATCCCTCTGATTCAGGTCAAGCCATGAGCAGCCTACACTCTTGCTAGTGGCTGCTTGGAGCAGAACAACTCCTTGTTACTCCTTTGGAAAGCCCTGCACAAGCCATGACATGATGGGCTGTGCAGAAGGCACTGCATCTGCATGGGTTTCCCACCATTTGGCTATTGTGCCAGCTGGGAAGGGCAGGGGTGTGCAGGGTGCAGAGCTCGTGGCTGTATTCAGCTGCTGCCCGCATCCCTGAAGCAGCAGAAAACACCATGCACTTCTCTCCAGCTGCCAGCACTTAGCTATGGCTTGTACCTACCCCAAAAACTGGCAAGGAGCTCCCTGTGAAGCTTTCACTAAAAGCTCTATTGATTTCTTTGGGTTTCTGCATGGCTGCCTGGCAGCTCTGGTAATGTGTAAGCAGGACCCTCCTGTAGCCAGTACAGAGCATGCTTTTGTTCCTGCTCCCCATCCTCTCACTGCTTAGGGGTTTCACATCTGAGCCTGCTTCCCTCGCTGTGAAATGGTATTTCTTCTACTTCAGCTACACTTGGGTTCTTGATAAGATTTGTAAACTGAGACACACTGCAGAAACTTGATCCTTTAAACACAGTTCCCCTGGAACAACATTGTGAGCCCAAGATCACATCTCAGTACTCCTGATACTTTAACTACAGGGATGGAGACAGAGGTGGAGAGAGACACCCTACTTCCAATTTAAATTCCTAGTTCGTGACTTAGTGGAACAGTGCCTCAGCAGTTCTGGTTTACGTGTACAAAGCACGTTGATACAAGTATTTTTCAGGTTCTTTAGAAGTACCCATTTTCCTAAAGACAAGAATGTTAGGCTACTGGTGCAGCGTCTTTCTCTTTTACTCCTCCTGAGTATGTTTACTGAACCGCTAGACTTCCATCTTCCTGCAATCCCCTCTAGCCAGGTCTCTCACCAGCTCTTATGATTGGTAATGCTGTAATCCAGGCTAGCAAAGGTTGAACATGCAGGTGTGGTGAGTAGCACCCTGAATATGCCACAAGAGCATGAGATGGTAAAGTCTCTTCTGGGTTCCAGTAACTCAAAGGTACAAATAAACTTACAAACTGCTGTGAGCCAACAGCAATGCAACACTGAATTCTTTTGCTCAAGATCACTTTTGCAAGATGTGTTCAGAGTCAGTAAGCTGATACGACAACATAACTCTGCCAGCATTGCCTCTTGAGCAGGTTGCTGTGGTGTGAGCAGTGCTCTTCCTGCTGGTTTCCAGGCATGCTGCTCAGGCAGAGCTCTGTGTGGAAAAGGGCAAGCACAGCCTCCTTTCAGCTACCCCTACCTGTTGTGGCAAGGGTGACACTTCAGAGTAAAACCCTCACCCTCAATGTCAGAACTCCCTCTCTGGAGATATTCAAGACCTGCCTGGACATGTTCCTGTGTGACCTGCTATAGGTCATCCTGCTCTGGCTGGGGCGGTTGCGCTGGATGAGCTTTCAAGGTCCCTTCTAGCCCCTGACATGCTGTGATTCTGTGAACTCTTCCACAGCTCCCTGAAGCCCATCCCTTAACGCTAATGCTCTCCTGTGTGTTTGCAGTAAGTCAGTCATGGGGCAGTTTGCATTTACTGGTTGTGTTTCGGTGAAGTATGAGGAGAAGATATTTTACAGCACAAGGCTATAAAGCCCTCGTGGCCAAAGGAGGAGGCTGTCACTGAGTCTTGGAACTGCAGGACCACAGAGCATGCTGGAAGTTGCCAAACTGGGGTGCAGCATGAAGGAGCGAGAGGGGAATGAGCGTAGGGGCACAAGGGGGAGCTGGAGACACGCTATTCTCCACATCCTGAAGTATAAGCCAGCAGGAGCATCTGGCCACTCTGCTCATGAAAAGGTTTCAGCTGGTTTTGGGGCAAATGGAGCTATGGTCAGAGATTCCCATGAAACATTAACATGAGGGAATGAGTCCTCATGCTTGCTGCTGCGCAGGCAGGAAGCCTAGAGGCGTCCCAAGTAGGCTTAGGGTACTGAGCCATGCAGAGTGCCATCTCCATCAGTGACAAATGCTGCACATGAAATAAGGAGCAGGAAGTACTTGTCCACGTGCTGGACTCTCTCCTCCATGAGGAGAAAAAGTGTGTCCTATGCTGTTTCCTACAACACATGCAGAAGTTCATCTGAATCCTACTGTGCTGGATGAAAGACTTTTCTTCCCTCAGAAGACACCTGTCCAACATCTTAAACCAGGCCATCCTCATGCTGCAGAGACTGCAGCCCTTGATAACAAAACTCTATGAGACTCTGGACTAACGCTTTCTGCATGCTTCCTTACCTCAGGTTTAGGAACAGGCTGCAGTACAGACCATGAGTTGTTGGCACTGTAACAAAGCTCTCTGTAAGGCATCTAAGTGGTGAGAAGAGTCACAGTGGACATCTCTAATACCCTTTCTTTCCTTTTCAGTGTGTTCCATGGGAACCAGCAGCAGCCGTCTCTATAGCACGCTCACCAAGACGCTGAGCAGCGGTGCTGTGTCGCAGCACCAGGACTGCCTGGAGCAGCCAGACTCGGCACAGCTGGATCCTATAGACCCCAAGGAGCTGCTGGAGGAATGTCAGATGGTGCTGCAGAAACGGCCACCCCGCTTCCGGAGGAACTTTGTGAACCTGAGCAAAAACACTGCCAGTAACCACCGCCCCATTCGGGTCATGCAGTGGAACATCCTTGCCCAAGGTAGGAGCTGCCTCTGAGATCAAAGCGTGACCTTGGGATCAAACCCAGCAATGAAAACCTTTAAATGCAGACGTGCCTAGGTAGTGAGACTGGCAGAGCCAAGGGAGAGATGGATTACAGGAGACAGAACTGACTGAGGGGGAGATAGCAGCACCTGAAGCAGTGGCTTGCCTCTCGTTCTATAGGAAAGGAAAGAAGGTCTCCCCTTGCTGCTGTGATGCCCAGGGTAGCTCTGAATGCCTGACCTGACTAAACACAATATACTCAAAAAAGCTGTGACAATGTTAACGTCCAGAAACAATTCATCCTTCCTTAAGTTTTATTCTTTGTAAAGCTTCCCTGCCATTTTCTCATGAGTTTGTCAGTGAACCATTCAGGGATTCACATTTGTTAAAGGAATTCTTAATCTTTTAAAATCATTGAACTCATTTTTTTTTCCCTCAGACCTGTAATATCAAGGCTGTAAGTTATACAGTAGCCTCACCTTAAAAAATGGAAATCCTCCATGTAGGGACTGCCTTAACATTCTGCATCAGTCACTCCTATCCCACCATGCTTTTTCTTAGGCTTAAGGTGTGGCTGCTGCATGTGGAAGTGCTTGCCACAGTGTAGGGACTTCTGGGAAGAGAGGGAAGAAATCTGTCATCTAACTTGTATTTGTAAGGGAACTGGTTTTGAGAGGCTTCAGCGTTTAGAGAAGAGGTTCTCATGCCCACTGGCAAGCCTGACATTGTTAGAGTCAGAAGGTGCTCCTGAGAAACCCATCTCCTCCATGTACACTGATGTAAACTCACGCTGCATCCCATCACTACCTCTGGCACTGTGACTGCCCACTCCCCCGGGGGTGCTGCAAGCAGCTGGCTCCCCAGAGCGGACCCTTTGCCTGTGAGCTCTGCAGACACTGGAGGAAGACTCTTATTCTAGCTCTAACTCCCTTATCTTTTTTCCTCTCCTCCCTGCTAATTTCAGCTCTTGGAGAAGGCAAAGACAACTTCGTTCAGTGCCCCATGGAAGCTCTGAAATGGGAAGAGAGGAAATGCCTCATCCTGGAGGAAATCCTTGCATACAAGCCTGACATCTTGTGCCTGCAAGAAGTCGACCACTACTTCGACACCTTCGAGCCCCTCCTCAGCAGGCTGGGCTACCAGTGCACCTTCTTCCCGAAGCCGTGGTCGCCGTGCCTGGACGTGGAGCACAACAACGGCCCGGACGGCTGCGCCCTGTTCTTCAGCAGGGAGCGCTTCCAGCTGGTCAGCAGCGCCAACATCCGCCTGACTGCCATGCAGCTGAAGACCAACCAGGTGGCCATCGCCCAGACGCTCAAGTGCAATGAGACTGGGAGGCTGTTCTGCATTGCGGTCACCCACCTGAAAGCCCGCACAGGCTGGGAGCGGTTTCGCTCCGCACAAGGCTGCGATCTGCTCCAGAACCTGAAGAGCATCACCCAGGGTGCGAAGATCCCTCTGATCATCTGCGGAGACTTCAATGCAGAGCCAACTGAGGAGGTCTACAAAGAGTTCTCCAACTCCAGCCTCAACTTAAACAGTGCATACAAGCTGCTGAGCCCCGATGGGCAGTCGGAGCCCCCGTACACCACTTGGAAGATCCGGCCCTCGGGAGAGTGCCGGCACACGCTGGATTACATCTGGTATTCCCAGCATGCCTTGAACGTGAACTCAGCCCTGGGCTTGCTGACTGAAGAGCAAATTGGGCCCAACAGGCTCCCTTCGTTCAATTACCCTTCTGATCACCTGTCTCTGGTGTGTGACTTTAGTTTTAATCAAGACCCCGACAGACTGCTGTAAGGCATTGGAATGCCACCTGGTATTGCTGTGTCTTAACTTGCCACTATTTTATTTTAGAGAGAACTTTTGAAGCTGGAAGCTCCTGGAGGACGAGGAAATGCCTTTGGTTAGACATCATTTTGGGCCCTTGCTTGGAGTTACCCTTTGTCATTCAGCATGTGTTAACCTGGAGCCTCCAAGAAAGGAAGAAAGGAGTCAGTGTTCTCGCAGTAGTTTTGCCATGTCAGGGCTTGAAAAATGGAAGGAAAATGAGCTTTATCCTTTCACTAACCCCTGTGTTTAAGGATTTAATCCTCTAATGAATGTGGAGGCCTTAGTATTTAAATCCAAACACTTGTGTTTGTAGAACAACTTGCCCTAACAGCATGCTGATTTTATTTATTCCATGCTAAGCTTGCGCAAGTACCAAAGGGAGGGAGGCCTCACTACTCAGTGAGATCCTCTTCAGTCTTCTGTTGCAATAGTGCAGTCTAGACATGAACAGATCTAAGCTCATGCTAATGTTGTCTTCTCCTTTTTATGTGACTTAAGGATTTCACTAGCAGTGAATGAGTGATAGCACAGTGTGAGGAAGACCCCATCCAGTGAGAGCGAGTGAGGAAACAGAGGCAAACCACATCGCACAGCAACCTCCTTGCTTCACCAGGTGAATGTGCATGTGTCCATTACACACCTGTGGCCCGTAGGTGTGCACAGTGATAATTACCTTTGCCTCTTCTGTGCTTCCCTCCACAGGACACACCTGTCCAGGCAGCATTTCCTTCTCTGCTTCAAGTATTACTTTTCTAAATGGTTTAAATTTGTAGTCTTGTCTTATCTTGCTGTTTCAGTAAAGGGCCAATCTTTATGTTCAGATGCTTTCTTTTACTTATCTTCAGTATCTAAAAGTACACTGGAACCTGTAAGAAGATAAAATTTATTTATTGAGAGAAGTTGGTGATCCTGCGTCTGACTTGAAATCATACAAAATGAGCCTCTTTCCATGGCCCAGGGCAGCTCTGGCAAAGCACTCAGGCTACAGCAGAGCTGTGCTAGCATAGGAACTGTGGTGCATGGAGTGGTGCTCATTGGAACAATACAGGTATTGCACATGTGGATTGTAAACGTGGCACTGTGCTGGACATTGAGGGAGGAAGAGAGGAGCTGGAGTTGGGGTGACATTTAGCTAGGGCCAGACAAGTGAAGCAGTACTTCCAATTAAGTAGGGCCCATAGAAACTCTTAAATGTTCCGGGTGTTTATTAATAAAAGCTTTTGGAAAAGAATGTCACGTCTCTGCTGCCACCTTTTTCCTTTCCCTAAGTAGGAGATCTGTCTCAACTGGGGACTGTTTGAGCTGCAAGTTAGTGGTGGTACTACTCATATTACCAGGCCTCTGTCCCTGAGCCCTGCAGTTCTGAGCTTGCAAGCTGGCACAGCTGCTTTGCTTTCCACACAAGTGCTCTCTCTCACACTTGAAATTCCCAAATGCCACAGCAAATCTGTAGCGAAGGAAGTTAACTTTGGCACTGCTCTCTCTCCCCTAGCTGAAGATGATCCCTGGACTCTATTACTATCAATATTGCTCTTTCCAACAGTTGTGTGGAGCTACAAACCTGTCCAGTATTGCAGTGTGGGGTGCAAGCATTAGCCCTGAGGGCTAAGCATGCTCAGCAGAGGGCTAAGCATGCTCAGCAGAGGGCTAAGCATGCTCAGCAGAGCAGGCACTTCACAGTAGGCAGCTGAGTGTCACTTCCTTTGAAAGGTCATTTGAAGAGCAAGCAATGCCACAGGTGCCTACTTTACACTGCCCATAAATCACTGTACTTGTGTTGCTGGTAAGTGAAACACAGGACCTGCAACTGGAAGTCCCAGATCTCACACACTCCCTTCCAGGTGAATGAAGGCAGTGTTGTGCTGCACTTCCCTAACATGCTCTGCATGTATTCCTGACCCTTGCAGGATGATGCCAGTGATCTTGCTTCCAAGAGCTGCTCAAGCCCCTCTAACCAGATTGGGATTCAGGACTGCTCCAACAAGGGTAGCTTTTAAATTCCCCAGACAAAGCACTTTACAGCTAAGGACCCTGGCTTTCTTGGTGAATATTCTTTACCAGGCCCATGTGACGTCAACTACTGGCAGCCAGAGCCTCCTTAATGGCAATATTCCCTGTGTCCCTGGAAGCCAGGAGTGGCTCCCCTAGAGGAAGGTTCTGGGCCAGAAATCGGACAGCCCTACTCTCCCACAGAAAGGCAGACCTTTGAGCATCCCTGCCAGAAGCGTGGCATACCAGCTAGACTGAGACAGCTTCCTTTTCATGGTGCTAGCTGCCCTCAGTCACTCTCTGAGGAGGTGAGATGAAGTGCTTCTTTAGGGTTCTCTCCCATTTCTTAGGATGTTCCTCCAATGGGCTTTGCACGGAGAAATAATACAATTGCTCATTAATGAAGGTATCTGTAGATAAACACTTCTAAAAGCGACACTACAATGTTGACCTGGTAAGATGGCACCGTTACTAAGTTAAATCCTTGCTCACCTAACACACAGTCACACCAGAGGCTGGGGTTTCCATTCAGACCTTTCTGGCAGTTTCTAGGAGAAACTACACTTACAGTAGAAAGCTGTGACCTGAAAGGAAAAACAAACAATCACACACAAGAAACAAACCAATGAAACAAAACCGAACCACCAAAAGTGCCCTTAATTTCCATTTTACTTTTGCTTAAGTAACTCCATTTTCCTAGGGACAGCCAAGGGTGTCCTTCAGTGTGGTTCTGCTTCAGTGCTGCCAGGCCACAGAGCCACCACACTGATTGTGGCAGGCTTTGTTTACCAGCAGGAGCAAAACTATTGCAGCTACAGAACTCCCACTGTCACTCTTACAGGGTGATGACACTTGCTGTCTGGGCAATGCTTGCTCAGACCCTTGCTTTCAATGCTAACTCTCCCACATAAGAAATCAAACTGCAGGGAAATGGTAGGATTTGGATGATTTTGCCATCCTGCAGAGCTCTTCTCAAGCATAGAGGGCTGGGATTCTTATTTCATTCACCCTGGCCTGTGACAGCAGATGTTCAGGGCTTCATGTCCTTACAGGGTAACTTTGCATGCAAGAGGAGAGTGGGATAGCTGTGAGAAGGCTGGGTGGGGACTTCTCCCCAGCACATGGCAGGTCTTAACTGGTGCCGTACTCAGAAAACCACGCATCCCTGCTGTAGCACAACAGTGCAACCTTTTCTGCTGTTTTAATAACAAGTAGACGAGATGCAGGAATTAGCTGGAAACTTCTCAGTCAGCTTCACCTTTTTAGTCCAATTCTGGCTATAAATAGGTACTTTGCAGACAAATTCCTTTGGAAAACTTCAAAGAAAAATTGCTCCTGCTTTGTCTTGTTCAGCCAGAGGCCAGCCTGCAGCACTGAAATGCTTTGGCCTGCTGTAAGTATCAGTACACCAAGTATTTTTCATAGGAATAAGCAGGAAGATTAAAGTTTTTTCCCTATGTGGCAGCATGACTTTTACAGTAAAAATATCTTCAAAGCTCTTCTTGTGGCCGTCTGCCTCGTAATCACACCAAGGCTATAAAAGACTCAACAGATTCCTTGAACACAAACTAGTTTTCCCTCAGCCCCAAGCTAGCTGAAGGAAAAAAACGACTCACTCATGTAATTTAGTGAAAGGCAGAAGCTGTTGCAATCTTGTTAAAACACTCACTCTCAGAGAACAATTAGATCAGAAGTAGATAGTGCCACTCACGTCTTCTTCTCTTGATGAGCTTTGTACCTGCTGTCCCAACTGTCTCTACAAGGCAGAAACTGAAGTTAGCTTGTTCTGACTGTGACAACCTTCACACATTAACTGAGACCCCTGCTGCATCTGTCATGGTGAGTAACAGCTGAGGCTTCAGGCACCTCTCCATTTTCTCATCATCTCTTGAATGATCCTCAGTCAGCTCAGATGTAAAGCTCTGAAGTCCTAACGCTGATGATATCAATTAGCAGAGCATCCCAAGAGCTCAGGCTTCCCTGCAGCATGCTTTGCCTGGATCACTTGAGTTGTGTCAAGGCACAGAACCCTTTACTAAGCAAGATGGACTTTGTCCAGGAGAGCGTTAAGAGTGGTCTCCAGGACAGGATTGCCCTTTCAACTTTTCTTGCCATAACCCAGAAATGTTGACTCAGAACTTTATTCCAAGGTGCAACTCACATTTTTTTGCTGTGGATTACACAGCATTACCATCCTATAGCTTTACATAGCAGTTATTTGAAAAACAAGGATGTGTCTGTATCTGTAAAATCAGTGATACCAGGGCTGTTGCTGTCTCAATGCCTTCTGGAGAAAGCATCCTCACTTCATACTGGAGTTTCACTCCACTAACATACCTAGAAAAGTTACTACTTGCCTGGACTCTTCTACGTGAGCCACCAGCCTCAAGAAGCCTCAAGAAGCAGAAGCTAGTCCTGCTTTCAGAGCTCTGCTCAAGCAGACAGGCTGGAACCACTGCCCGACTGACAAGAAGCCCATTTATACTTCCAGCTAGCAACTAAATTAACAAAGGCACACTTGGAAAGGTTCATGAGAAGGGTCTGCATTGTTTAAAATCAAGTACTCCTCCTATGTCACTTTACAGTTACAGTGCACCCTCACAGAGAGATACAAGCACTTGATGCACTTCTGCTAAACATCCCTTGGCAGCCGGCAGCATGTATGTTGCTCACTGGGTGGCCAGGGGCGAGAGCCAAAGGACCATCAGCACCTCTGCAGCAAGACGCAGCACCACCAGCAGCACCTCAAAGCACACTGCTGTGCCTACCTCACCAGCAGTGGAGATGGGCACCTTTGCTCCTTTCATTTTGGTCGTTACATGAAGTCTTGGCTCTAACCTAAGAGGAGAAGGTCATTGGCTGGAGATCCTGTTTCCACGAACACAGTTTGACCCTGTTTGACTTCCAGTGTATCTAAATTAGGTGTTGGAAAGGTCTTAGCCACGAACTCCAGAGACAGGCATTTCATGCTGAGACAGGGCAGCTCTCACATCCTATCAAGCAACAGCCATTTAGAAAAGGATTTCTTACAGACAAAATACTATCTATTCTAGCTTATTTGTTCTCCTTGCCTCTCTCCACACTGCTCCCTTTCCCTTTACCCAGAACATTAATTAATGCCTCTGAAACAACTCCATTAGTCAACCCACCGCACAGCTTCCCCCTACTTCCCTTTCTGTCCTACCTCTTTAACAGCACAGAAAAGGATCTTTTCCAGATGACTTCTAAAGTTCCCCACATGCTGGCCTGGCTGTAGGGAGCTATTCCCCACATTTCTTACTGGAGGGCAGAAGGGGATTTACTGCTAGGACTCTAGAGACAGTTCATTTTTCAGTATTAAAACTTAGAGGGAAAATGAACTCCAATTTAAGGATTTCATTCTGGTCCCCTTTATAGTTACTGAAGACCTCGGCTTCAGATTTGTGGTAAAATTGCTCCTCCAGGCATGAAGTGCTTAGATAATCATCAAGGAATTATTTCAAGATTACCTGAGCTCCTGCTCTGAAGATTTTCCAGGGCATCTCACTACGAACTTGGATGCCCACAACTCTTATGTGCTGCTGCAAGTTACTAAACTGTTGTAGTGCCAGCATGGTCTCCATGAGAACAGGGTAAGCTACCCTGCTTCTATTTTAAGCCAAACTCTTGCAGCACATGGACTGAACTATGGAGCAGGTTGCGTACTGTGTGTCCTCACCCAAGCTTTACCCTGTAACATATCAGGGTAATTATAAATGGAAAACCTATTTAGATACTTACTTCATTCAGAAAAGACAACACCTAAAGTCATGTATTTGTGCTGAAGCCAAAGCAGTGACAGTTGGAAATATCAATAGTGACATGAGAAGGACTAGCAGTGTAATTTAGTGCTTCTCTTTTTTCAGTTTCTACCTACCTGTACTTCTTACTTGCCTCTTTCACATATTCAGAGTGATTAGTTAGTACACTGGGGGAGCCAAGTCTGCTCATTGCTACCTTCCCTTTGCAATGTAGGTGTAGCTAGAGGAAGTGTGAGGTAGTTCACAAAGCTCTAGAAGTGACTGATTCTGAGAGTCATTTAAGCAAATCTTGCCTTTTCTCCATTAAAACATGGGAGCAAACACAAAGTTACCACTTGTCGTCAGCTGAAAGGGAATAACTCTTGACAAGCTACCCAAGTCATCCCACAATGCAAGAACATTCTGCATGCCCCCTGTCTTGAAAAAGCAAACTGTAGGCCCCTGTCAGAAGTTACCTCACCAACTACTGTAAACTTCTCAGACACTCCAATGAAAAATATTCTGGCATGCTGTGTGGGAGAACTGGTCAGCCATCCAGAGTACCAGAGTGCTGAGGGCTTCCAAATTTCCACACTGTACCAGCTCAGCTTAAGCTGAATGCCTGGAAGATTTCAAATAAGCAGAAAAGGTTAATAGGTTGAAAGGAGAAAAAAAAAAACAAAAAACAAAACCCAAACAAACAATAAAAAGCAGACCAAACACCATTAGATTTCAGTTCTATATTTTCAGTAAAACCTACTTGAATACACTTTGAAACAAGAGTACAACAAAATAGAATATACTTCAAATGTTGAATATACAAACTATTATAGTTCATTCTGAACACTGGTACTTCCCTCTTAACTTCAACTAAAAAAAAAATAGGAATTTACAGGTTTAGAACTACCTGACAAAAGCTCATGCTAGGCGTGACCTTCTGAAGTGACAGAGTAGAGCTGAAACTGAAATGTCTGCAGGGATGTCGAGGCTAAGTGAGAGACACAGGCATGTTACAGCAGAAGGCAGAAAACCTGCTGCTATTTTGTCCACAATTAAGAAATTCAGACAGACTTTTAACTACCATACAAAATATGTTACATGTAATTCTATAACAATACTGTGCTAGGTACAAGATCTTTAAAAAATTGGTTTTAATAAAAAAGCTTTACACAAACAAGCCATTAGCTTATTTCAAGAAAAACAACTGAAAATCAGTCTAAGGCTTTTCGTTTTCAATCTGCTGAAGCTGTATGATACAAAAAAAAAAAAATCCCTCTAGGTCTCTGTCTTCTTTTAGAAGCTCTTTAATCTTCTCCTTTATTTCACATTCTACAATACCTAATAGCAGAGTTTTTCACATAGCACCAGTTGAGTACTGTGGGCACACAGTAGTAATTGCTGGTATGCATCTAAAATGCATCAATTTGCCATCTGTAACAACAAGACCTTCCTTTCCCTCTGACACCTAACGACCAAGGCAAACCTCTCGCACCACTCTTTTAGTGTTCCAGGTCTTAGTGTAACTTGGTAGCGTAGTGAACAGTTTGGTCCCTTTCCAGTTCCCTCTATCTTCCCTTCTCCACAGGTTCAGCTCTTTCCCAACTGGAAGAGGCAGTTTTTGTCAGCATATCAATGTGGTTCAATTCCCACTGAAACACGGGAAAATAATCTCTTTTTTTTTTTTCCTCCAGGAGGTCTTCAACATAATGCACATTTATTAACATCTCCCAACTCTCCTCCTCGCCTTGGGTGGCAGCATCATCCACTGCCCTCCCCCAGTTACGTCAGCATATTCCAAATTGTAACAGCCTATGAGTCCATGCTGAAGTAAGCTCTTCCTCACTTCTCACAGGCCAGGATTCCTTCTGTTTTTATTGTCACAGGCAGGGCAATAGCTGAGGGCGTGCTAACTACTACTACGTGGGTCACAGTCTTGCTTCCATCTGCTGGCTTCTCCTCTTTTACCAGCTGCAGTGTTTTCACTTCTCGCTCCTGCTTTAAAGCAGCTGTGTCTGATTTACCTTCCGGGCTTTTTATAACAGCACTGATCACCCTGGGAGGAGTCTGGCCAGACGCCTGCTGAGCAGGCACCGATAGTCTCATTACTGGTGTCCCATGAGCTATGGACACTGGGGTTAGTGCTCTGACAGCCAGCGGGGCTCCCACGATGTTAATACCTCCTGACCCCGACAGGCCTGTTTTCGTCTGTAACTGACACTGCGTGAGCTGGGTGGCAGGGATAGTAATGATTTTGGCAGGCTGCATGGTGATTTTGTCTCTGTTCTCAGCAGAGGTTGGCATCACGGTAGGGATTGTCTGGATGACCACCTTTGGAGTGGTGGCTGCCGTCGGACTCGTGTTGGTTATTAGCGGTGAGCCTGCGTTCACTGACTGCACTGCCACAGTCGAGATTTTCTGTCCCAGAGAGGTCATCACAACAGGCACTTGCATTGCCACACGTACAGTCCTGCCAAGCAGAGAAGCACAGAATCACAGAACTGTTGTGGTTGGAAAAGACCTCTAAGATCACTGAGTAGAAGTTACTGACCTAACACCACTGTGGCCATTAAACCACATCCCGAGATGACAGGTCCACACATTTCTTGAGCACCTACAGGGATGGTGTCTCCAGCACCTCCCTGGGTAACCTGCTCCAATGCCTGACCACTCTTTTAAGCCAGAAGACAGGGCACCATCAGAGATAGCAACAGCAACAGACAAACCCAGGATTCACACACTTCTAATTGGGTCATTATTTTAAACCAAACCAAACTAAAAAAAAACCGCAAACCTTTTGCACACCAACCAACAGGACGTTGGAACCTTAGCAGCATTCATACCTCTTTTCTTCCCCCCCTCTCTACACAGTGCTGAAATAATCAAAGGGAAGCATGCTGGCAGCTGGCTAATACAGACCTGGGAGCTGTCGTTGCTGGGACAGTAGTAGTGGTAGTTGAGGGACGAGACGATGATGTATCATGCGCTGGTGAGGCAATGTTCACAACTCTGGTGACTGCTTTTTCTGATCTAGTACAGCTTAACTGAGAGGAGTTTTTTCCTCCACGTGCAGAGGTTGCTGCTTTTAAAAGGTTTTCTGCAGATAAAGACACTCTTTCCAATGACTTTTCATCTGCAGGCACTGACAAATCTTCGTTGCAGGACTCACTTTTGTCATCATCTATGACAACTATGTTTTTTGGCATCTCCTTAAACTGATAGACAAGCCTCTGTCCCTCAACTTTTGCAAGAATTCCTCTTTGATAGTAATATCTGCAAGAAAAGTACAATTAAAGTAACCAACACTGTGACAGAATGTGAAGAAAAGCCCATTCTGTGCTAACAAGAAAATCTGGTTTACAATGTGAAAGGAGCTTGCAGAGCACGCTGGCAAAGTATCTGAAGGATCCAACTGAAAAAAAATCTGACCTTTTAAATGCACACTTCAGAAATTAACTTGAAAATCTACGTCACCTAAAAAGCAATAGGAGCTGCAAGCCTCTGATGATTTTAAAAAGGCTAAGTCAGCAAGAAGGCAAAGCTTTTAGAACTTCAAAACTACTAAATTTCTACAGGGAAAATTAAGAATCGGATTTTACATTACAGTAGATAGCTTAAGAATATCAGAGTTTTACCTCAGAGCTCTTCCCATAGTCTCATAGTTCATGTCAGGTTTGTTTTTGTGTTTCCCCCATAGCTTGGAGACAGCTTTTGAGTCCACAAGTTTGAAGATTCCCTTCTCTCGCTGAGTCCATTTAATGTATCGAGGACAAGTGTTTTTGTCCTGGAGAAGGTCCAGAAGGAACTCCCACAAATACGTTGTGTTTCCTAAAATCAGAAGACATTTAAATATTAGAAACCCACTTCTGAAGACAGCAGAAAGTTCTCCATATATAGGTAACTCTGAGTGACCTGCATTAGCAGCAGATGTCAGCCAGGGGATGGTATGTAGTGCAAGCTGTACATACTCATTCTTTCTGTTCAGTAAAGCTTCCATAAATATTTACATTCTGCAAGGGGCTAATCCAAGAGATCTGCTACATAGCACAGGGGCCTGTTTGATCCACCACCCCTTCTCAGTTCCAAGTCACTACAGCCTACATCTGTTCAGCAGAGGCAGAACAAGAGCTCTCTATTTTCTTCTCTCATCTGCTTCAATGGGGAATGGAACCAAGGGACAAGAGGATACAAAGAAGGAATTTTTAAAAGGCATCAAACTTTCAGCTGTGTTAAGTTTGTAACAGCTTCTAGATCTGTCCAGGATCTGGGGCTCTCGCACCTCTGACAGCCCCATGTTCTGACCTTCCCCAAACACATGTTGCAGAGTCACCAAGGTCCTTCTAGGTGCAAAGCCTCTCTCAGCTTCTTGCTAGCACTATGGCAGAAATCCCATGCACCTTTCTCTAACTAGGGGGATGCAAAACCAAGTCAGCCTAGAGAAGAAGAGTTTACTGTATTTCTCAGCATTCAAGAGGTGCACCACTGGAGGAGCTCCAGGACAGGGTTCACGAACCCAACAGTGAGTATCAGGACAGCATAAAAGGTTACATAGGGGTTGTCTGCACTCTGTAACACTTGCATCTGGGAAAAGGGAAAAAAAAGTCTCCAGTTCCTCCTGGATAATAAACTGAAGGGCATAATTAAACCAGCTGCTTCACTTTGCATCACAAACTATCAGGAATGCAGAAAGGAAAGAGAATCTTTAGAACCAACAAGCCCTTTCCAAATGTGCTGTTCCCCTCTTCCACAACTTAACCTTGCTGAGAAATTAATTCCTTGTTTTCAAAAACCACAATGCATTAAAAAAAAAAAAGAACCAAATCACAAAACCCAAACCGGTATCATCTCTCAGTTCATAAAACAGCTATAGAGAGAAACGAGCAGTACAGACAGAAGCCAGAAAAGACAGAAACACAGGCCTCCCTTTCTCTGTGTGCAGCAAACTAGGAATTGGGACACATTCAGATAATGGAAATCTGTAACACTGAAATCAGAATTAGAAAGAAAGCTAAGACTTAAAGATACTCAAAAAAAGAAAACTCCACAAGATGTACTTTAAGTACAGCAGGTGCAAAACCTCTCTGTCTTCACTGCGGTCCACTTCTATACCCAAATCCCAAGACGGCAAAAGTGGCCAGCACAGGGCAGGTTAATGACTGTTTGCAGTGGTTTTTATGAGCTAACATTTGCACATCAGTCCCATTCTTCCACGCTCAGGACTGACAAATGTAGAGTTGCACCCAGATAAGGAATGTCAAACAGCGGAGATCTTGCTTTCAAACACACCCCAATAGCGGAGCTGGCCACTGCACACTCTTTCAGCTGATATGCTGCCGCTGGAAGCCACCCAACTTGGTTTCTTCTAGCCACAGCAACACCTCCAAACAATTTTCAGTGCACCGAGTGGGGAAGAGATACCCATTTTGCACCTGTAACCAGGGGAAGAGCTGTTACCACTGTATGCCAACTCAAAGGTGAGCAAACGTCCCAGTCTGTCTCTCAGCTGAATGAAAAGCAAAGGCTTGGAGTGCAAGAAAGAAATGTATCAGGAGCAACACTACGACAGTATGATTCTGCAGCACAAAGTCCTTCCCTCAACCAGTAAAATACAGCATTTGCTTTCCTCCTGAAGCCAAACTGAATCTGTTAGTCCAGCATCATATGCCCACTGAAGTGGGCATAGGCCAACTAAGAAAACATGTTTTCAACCATCACCATTACAAATGCCCATAAGCTGCTTCTACTTGAGAAGCAGCCTTTCAGCAGCAGCTGAACAAATGATGTGTTAACACACAACACAGAGACAAAAGAAGTCAATCAATACAAACCAAAGGAAATGAAAAATCAAAAAGCCTCTTAACTGCAGAGTGTATTACAGGGCAGGTCCACACATCCTTGTGCTAGATCTTGTAC
This sequence comes from Ramphastos sulfuratus, assembly GCA_013399055.1. Classification (NCBI taxonomy): domain Eukaryota; kingdom Metazoa; phylum Chordata; class Aves; order Piciformes; family Ramphastidae; genus Ramphastos; species Ramphastos sulfuratus. Next base: position 20,395 of record WBNM01004809.1, read on the forward strand.
AAAAATACTTTGAAGACACTGAATACAACTAAAATTCTAACCAAGTGTGCTGGTTTGAGGCTAACTGGAATATTTTAATGGAGAAATTTATATTATAGGCTGTGAAGAGAAAACAGTGGTGATGTCTGCTGCACTCATAGGCTTGCTGAGATGTATAACAAGAATACAAACATAGATAAGACACTCTCAGGCTCAGAGAGTCGTGGTCTCTCTAGCTTTTTGCCTTCTCCTCTCTGCTGTGTAACCCAACTCACCACTCTGCTTCTAACTCCCCTGGCCGATCCTCCAAACTCACTTTCACAGTATCACAGTATAGCAAGGTTGGAAGAGACCTCAAAGATCATCAAGTCCAACCCACTACCACAGACCTCAAGACTAGACCATGGCACCAAGTGCCACGTCCAAACGTGCCTTGAACACCTCCAGGGACGGTGACTCCACCACCTCCCTGGGCAGCCCATTCCAGTAGCGAATGANGGTGATTTTACAAAGTGCGGGGGGGCGGGGCAGGGAACTCCCAAATCATCACACAAGTCAGTATAAATTCATCCAACAAACCTTTAAAGATGTGTCTTTCCTGTGACCAATACAATGCAAACAGAGATGCATAATTTTAAATGCTTCATAAATGGAAAAATATACCTTTGCCTTCTCTAGGTTTCTTCTTTATACCTAGATCTGGAGAGCCATCAGATAGACCTGATTGTTGTGTCTTCGGCTTACGGCCAGCTGCACATAAAACATGGGGGAAAAAGAGTCTTTACCATCTGCAGAATCCAAGTTTGTCTTTGCTGAAAGAAGCAGTTCATGCATTTTTTTCTCCCCTGCCACCTCCCTACTACAGCTATGGATAAACTTCAGTTCTTAGGTTACGAGTACTGCACACCCAGTTCAATTCATCATTTGGTTGCGTATTTCATAGGGAGATGTACCTCACTCAAGTTAATGGCAGGGGAGGTTAGCACCATCTGTATTTAGTAAAATTTCAATTTATTTGCTTTCTTTTAGTCCAGCCTCTTTTACTCTAAAATGTATTATTTCTTCTGCTGCTTTGTTTTTGGGTTTCTAGTAGGAGTGCTTCCCAAAGCATCTGTTCTCCCAAGGAATGTGGCTGCTGAAATCATAACCACTCATTTCCACCTTGCACCTGCCCACCAAAGTCTGCCCCTGGGCACACGAGCAGTGCCGCAGGGGATCAGCTACAGCAGAGCATCACAACAGCTATGAAGCTGCAGACGGTCCTGGGCACTGCTGGGAGGTCTACCTGCCCCGAAGTGCCCCAAGCTGTCCACGCAGAGCTGCCCTGCACAGGCTCACTGCAGGCTGGCAGGGCTCCCAACACCTCCTCCTACCCTTCACCTGCCCTGTCAGAAGCCTCAGGAGGGGACTCCTTCCTCAGCAGACTGAGCTGCCAGCCTTCCTGTGCCAGGGAAATCCTCCCCAGCAAGACCTGCAGCTTCTTCATCCTTTCACACTTCAGTGACCATTTCACTCAAGGTAAACAGGCCCAAGCAGAGAAGAGGATCACACCCCACAGCAGCTGGGTGTAAACAGTTCATGCTTCTGCCTTTGGTTAAAGGCAAGCAGCAACAATTAACTCTCCTAGCTGAGGTGCAAGAGCTGAGATACTTTGCTGATGAGCAATGCTCTTCATTACACACTGAATTTGAAATGACATTAAGTATGAAATGCAAAGTTATGGCTCTGTAACTATGGCTACATGACCTTATACACTTAAGTGGAGGAATTTGGACTCTGTCCCAGAAAAAAAAGAAAGTATTTACAAAACAACCTTCATAAAATTTCCAACCTTCCTGAGCATAGCCATGTAACACAAGGTGTCCAGTAAGGACCATTCAATTCAGACCGTGGAATACACAGGAATTGTTTAAATCCAGCCTGTGATCACAGCTACAGAAAAGCTTTCATCATCATTTGCATGCTTATGTACTTTACAGTGGAGTTACTGTCACCTCTTATGTCTGTGTTTACTAGAACTAAAACTCATAGAGCTTAGACGGGGATCACTACATTGCATTTTTATTCCTCTAAATTACAAGAAAATATTTCATCCTAGCATCTCTGGAAGCTCTAATAAAACAACACAACATTCCTCATTGTGTGGATTGTTTTGCTGCCCATAAAACTGCTAGACCAGAGAGAGAAATCTCACCAGTGCCAACCTCTCATTTGGTAGCTCCATGCTTAGAATTGGAACACTGTTATGAACACTTTCTCCTCAAGACATGCTAATCAGACAAAAAAACCCTTCTCTCTCAAAGGGAAGGAAGATCTTGGACTGATTTTGTAAACTGATTTATGGTTTTGTAAGTCAGTATCTACTTTGACACTTCCTTGGAAGAACTCCAAGTCTATCTGCTCTCCGACTATATCTGTGTTTCAGGCACCAATGGTTACCCACACAAGTCCTCTTTGAATCCTTCTCTACTCTTCTTCCACTTCATAAACTGTTCTTAAAAAACACAACCAAGCCATCGTTTCCCTTTATGACTTGGCAAAACCTATTCTCATGCTACTTTTCTTCTTGCTGCAGACTCTTCAAGAACTCACAGGAGCAACCAGGTCATCTAACTTATCTCCACCAATATCAACTGCACCCCTGCAGCAGAGCACATCAGAAACACATTTCTGAGATTGCTCCAAAGAGCCATACAGACCCTTTTTCTTCTTCGTTGGTTCGTGGATGTCAGGGGAAGCTGGCACAGGAGATGCATCCATTGGCTCAGATTCTTCGGTTGACACCTCCACCACAGTTTCTGTGATCACATCAGGTCTCATGGCCGCGTGGATAAATTCTGGGGTTGACATACAAGGAGGGACAAAAACTTCCACTATGAGGTGGGAGGGGAAAAAAGCATCTGATGAAGTTTCTACCTGATTAATGTATCTTACATGAAATTGTTTTCAACAAAGCGTGTTCAAGAGTCCAGCAAGATTCTGCTCCCAACAGCCTGTCACCTACAAAATCAATCCAATCCCCAAAACCATGCACAGCTGCCAATATTGTTAGTCAAAAGGCAAGTGTCACAGCAAAATTCTTTAGAACTAAACTCAACTTTAAACAAAACAAATTAGAGTTTAATAGCTCATCCTTATTCCAGTCTCCGTGTCCTGTCCTGTAGCTTTTGTGTTTTGCTTTGACCATTATTTCATCCAACATACAAGAAGTAACTTCAGAAGGAATGCCATGCTGAAGCAATCATCAAGTTTTGCTTTCTAAACTGGCAACACTGTGCAACACAAGTGTATTCAGATATTCTTTCCACAACAGAAAAGCAGTTAAAGATAGCTTTCCCTTAAAGAACTCTTTATTTTAGCAATTTTAAATGTGCGACTCACAGAATAGTTGGGGTTAGAGGTAACCTTTGGACAGCACCTGGTCTAACCCCATACTCAAACAAGGCCACCTAGAGCCTGCTGCCCAGGACCATGTCCAGATAGCTTCAGAATAACTCCAAGGATGAAGGCTCTACAGCCTCTCTGGGCAACCTGTACCACTGAAAAAGTATTTCCCAATGTTCAGGTGGAAAAGTTCATTTGAAATGTGTAGCTACTCAAGTCTCCGCCCAACAACCACCCTCAGATAAACAGCCTGATCTGCAAGCATGCTTCCTACCAGGTAGAGAAACAAGGTAAAAACTCAAACAACTCAGTAATTTTGAAATAAGCAAGCAAATGTTTTAAAGAGCACACAGCTGCCCACAGAAGCAGGTTTCCCAATTTGCTTGTTTAACTCGTTAGTGGAAGGAGAAATGACTGACGAGCAGAAACCGTGGCTGACATACCAGGGCTCCTGGCATCTCTCAGGCAGGTAGGAGACTCCATATGAAGCAAGGCCTCAGCAGCTTCAATTGTCTTATCCGTGCAGTGCACATTGCTTCCGTGAACTGATGCCTCCACTGCAGAAAGGCAGAAAAAAAGCACCCAGATTACTGCTACAAGTCCTCTTGTATCGCTGTACAACTGCACTGCTCAATCTCAAATGTGAAAATTCCCAAACCGTCAGGTGTCTTCACACCTCTTAACACCTTCCTGTCAACAGAAGTGTTTAGGGAAGACATGAGACAAGCAGAACCAACACTGTCACTTCTTAAAAATAGATTTCTAGTTTGCAACCAAGCTTCTCATTTCTATGAGGTGTTCAAGAGCTTACAGAAGCAGACTTCTGGGATTTGTCTTCTGCTTTCAAGTCACTCAAGAACAAACCAGATTGCAATGAGGATGGTTATAAATCAGCACAGCAGAGTACCACCTCCAACTATCATCCCACTAAAATCTAAAGGTCAACACTCTTCAAATTTTTCGTCTATTTGGATGAATACATACATATAAACATAGTATTAGTCTGTTAAACAAATATATCCTGTTTCATTTTATTACATTAAAAATACCTGATCTGGGTTTAGCAGGTTTGGTTGTTAAAAAAAACAAACAAAAATATATGGGTTGTTTTTTAAAGTCATAACTAAGGGAAGTAAAAAAAAAAAAAAAATCCTTTTTTATAAGTTATGAAAGGTGATGAAAACTAAGTCATTAACCAAAAATAATTTCCAGTAACTTGAAAAGAAGACATTTATATTAAAAACAGCGCAGAGCACAGGAACTCGAACACAGCAGCAACACTCCCCTTCTCCCCCCAACAATCAATTAAAATCAATCAGTTAAAAATTCAAGGCCAGCTCCATTCCTCACCCTTGCAAAGATTTTTCAAAGCAGTGACTGCAGAAGCACCTGCTGCACATCATCCATACACTCCCTAAGGTACGCCAGCGCTCTCCAGTTGCTCTTTCCATTTATGGCCATCTGCTCAAAGCTGAAGCGCTCCAGCAAGGCAGCCAGCAGCCCAGGAAATCTATCTTTAGAGTAAGCAGGGTCACCTATCTCCAGCATCAGAGAACTAAAGAGGATTCAGTCATAATTCTCTATGAGAATTCCAAGGCACCCATCCTGTTACTGGAAGAGTCTAAGAAACAGAGTTTTAGTGAGAAGCGGCGTTGCTTCTCACTTAAGAGAACTCTAGATACAACAAGATTCATGCCAGCACACTGGGAAAAAGCCAACCTTCCAGCACATTGCAGTTTATTTAAAGACAAGGACTAAGAACTTGAAAAACCTACTAGCCAGTACATTGAACACATAAACCAGAAGCTGAAAGTGAATGAAATCTGGAAGACACACAAATGAAAAACTCTGGACAACCAGACTGTCTCCCTGAACCATCTTCCTGGCTGTCTGCTGGATTCCCTCCACAGCTCTCTCCTGGAATGCTATTTAAGGGGCGTTATCTTTTTGGAATAGCAGATGCCTGATAAAGCTGCGTTCCACCACCACTTCACCTCAGGCTAGGAACAACAAAAGTCTACCTAAGAGGACAGGAAAATCAGACTAAGGATAGGGTCTCTATTGCACTCTGACACTTGAACCAGAGGCAGTCAGCAAGAGTTTTACAGGGTGAGCCCTCTCCCCAGCTGCCCATCCTGGGTGCTCCCTGTGCTGTTTCTTTCTCAAGCAGCAGTTTGGAAGTGTCCCCAGTGGGAGACTGAACACCTGCACTGAAACTGAGAGGCCCAAACATTTTTTCTTTCTCAAGAACAGAAATTGGCACAGAAATTGATGAGCAACCTTCCTCCCTCTCTCACCTACCAGACAGAACTTCCCACCAATCACCAGAATACAAGAACAATGCACAGCCAGTCATTACAAATTTGTCAATTCTACATCAAAACTGAAATTATAAAGTCTAAATCTGCATGCAGTATGTTATTACTAGAAAGCATGAAAAAGTATTTAAGGCAGGTGAGCAAAGCTTTTCCACCAGCCCATCTGCCCTGCAGAAAAGAGCTGTAAAATGTTCATGTCTATTTGTGATGGTTACCATTTCTGGGTTTGCTTCTGTGCAGGTACCAGGTTCAGTAACAAACTTCTATGAAGAAACTCAAGAGCTGCTAAATCTCAATTGTAAGAGGGTATCAAATAAGCTTTATGAAGCATTCTACTCCTCAATGCTTAAAAGTATACAAAAGTTCTTACTTTTGTATTCAAAGTATTTCCTACAGGGAATAGTTTAGATGCACAAGTGAGAGGTACTTATCAAGGAGCAGGACAAGGACAAGGGGGGAGGTAAAAAAAAAAAAAAACAAACCCACAGCTGAAAGCCATCTTTGTACCTCTCCAGTATTATGGCATTCTGCTGAGGGGACAGAGTGGATGAGAAGGAGAGGCAGGCCGTCCCCAGCGTTAGGGACTACGGCTGCAGTACCATAACAGCAGAGTGAAGGAGGAAAGAAACCACCCAACCTCTGCTCTAAGTAACCCTTCCATTTCCATTAAGAATAGCACAATCTACTCTCCAAAGCCTCTGACCTTTGAAAACACACACTTAAGAGATTTTTTTTTCCAACATGAGTTACTTAGGGCTCAAGTAAAACTGCAACCTAAAAAACATCAAGCAAAAAATAGCAACACTTCCTTCCAGCTTTGGCTGGAGCAACACACATGCTGTCTGTCCATCACAGCAGTTAACAAACTAATCCAACACTGCCAAAAAGACATCTACTAAAATACTTGCTCAGCTAAGTGCTATGACCAAGTCTGAAGTCTTCTCAGCTAGCTACAGTCTCCTTTAGCCATAGAAGCATTTGCCTGTGCAGTTAGTAGAAGAGATTTTCAGTTGTGCTCAGGTAAGTCTACTGCACCACCACATTTGCAATAGGAAAGTGAGAATTTATGTCTCCACACAGATTTTACATAAAATGTCTTTCTGACATACTGGAAAATGTCTAACAGAAGACAGCAAGCCAGAATGCTCAGCCAGGAGACATGACACTGATGGAAAATACAGCCAGAAAAGTTATCTCAGAAGATGGAAGTGGGGCAGCAGGTTCTCTTGGAGAGGGGATGGGGCAAGGGAAGACCAGGCAGCTGCTCTTGCAGATAATTAGATCAAATGTCAACTAAACTATGCTTGTATCACACCTGGTGGCACTTCTCACAATAAAGACAAGGGGCAAAAAGCAAAACAAAGGAGTAGGATTATGCAATACAAAAAGCCAACTTCAGTCAAAAGCCATCACCACAGAGAATCACTGGCAGTTACTTACTGTGCAGTACCTTTCAGGGCTGTACAGCTCATGCCACCCCAGGCATACATCATCACAGCAACCTTAATCTTCTCAGTATATCCAAGGTTGTGATGCACAAGTGAAGTACCACGGTGGGCAGAAAAAAATTCTAACCAAAGAATGATGTGTGTGACCATTTTCTTTTAAAATGCTTAATTCACAAATCCTACTACTGTGGCTGATACTATGCACATATACGAGATGCCAAAGCAAAAACTGCATTGAGTAAACAAGACGTAGATCTGCTAGCTCATATATTCCTTTCAGGAGGACCATCCCTTGCCCAAAAGAAGTAAAGTAGTTTACATAGGTGGAAATAGATTTTTCAGACTTTGGCAGCTGATTAACATGAGAACTGCCCAAGCTAGAACACATCAGAGCTAACAGCACTGTTGATATTTTGGTTTTTTAAAGCAAATATCATCTTAATGCTTCTAAGAAGAAATTTGACTCCTTGGCACTGTATTTTAAAATAGTTCACTAAAAAAACTTCTGGTCTGTTTTCAGAAAAAATCCTCTTTGGAAATAATTTCAATTTTAAAAATCTGAAAGGTTAACAAGGCTGGCTGATGCCTTCTATCTCCACCTTCCAAACAAACTGTGTATTTTCAATGCTCTCAACAGCTGCCACAAAATACCAAACTTGGTAATTAAGCCTGACAGGGTTGTACTTTAGCTTTACAGAAGAGAGTTCTGGCAACACATCCATTTTGTAACAATGTCTCTTGTTTTAATAAACAACAAGAGTAGCAAAATTAAAGCAAAGTGATGAGGGACAAATAACGGCCTGAAATTTTCAAATGGTATTTCTTGGACCTGTGACACAGCTGCCTTATCTGAAGAGCTATCAATGTCTGCACTTACAAGGTCAACACTTAACTGTAGCACCTGATTTACAATAGCTTATCCTTTAATACTATCAGGCAACCAAAGCAACACTTTAATGAAGAACTCACAATTCCAAGCATGGAACTCAGTCAAGAGTGACTACACATAGGCTAACAGGCCTCATTAAAGTTTATTGGTGTTCACATGCTTGTTTTATCTCAGCATTTAGAAGACCATACTAAACAGCAAGGGGAGGTACTAACAGTGCTTAAGTCACGTTTTAATTAAAACCAGCTGAATTGCTCATATGGGTAATACCCAGTGATCTCTCTGGATGCAACACTTGACTAGAGAAGAAAACATTTTAGTTTACTGCTTGGTTTATGGCAGGCATTCGTTCAAGAAACCAAAGAATTCCTGGGGGGGGGTTTAGCATCTCCCTAAGCCCATCTCTGTTAGCTTGAAAGCCTCTCAGCTTTGCACAGTATAAGGATGATCTATAACCCACTGCATACCAGCAATCAATAAGGAAGACAAGAACAAGCACCTCAAACACTTCTTTCCTTTTGAGCTGTATGTTACCAGCCCAATATACAGAGAAATATTAGCTACAAAGTCAAATTGTATCTTCACAGAACCATTTAGAAGTTGGTCTTACAACCAGCAATTAAGATAACCTTAAACAGCAACTATTTTGATCCAGTGACCACAGTTTATCAAACACGCTGAAGCTTTGTCAACACTGAGGCCAGGGAAAGGCAGGGCATAATTAATATAATCCCTCAGGATAAAGGATTCCTCTCTTAAATCCACGTGATACCATCTACATGCATAAATAAATAAACAGATACGGTATCCTGATAGTATGGTGATGGGAATACTAGACGTGTGGAGCTATCTGTATCCCTCACTGCAAAGCAAATATCAAAAAAAGAACAAAGTTAGCTGGGCTAAGGACATCAGAAAGAGCAATACAAAGGTCATTGGTTGTTTAGCTAAGGGTTGGCTCACAAGCAAGGTAGTTACAGTGACTTAAGAAGCTGCTGACATAACCACCAACTACTAGAACATTCTCTACCAACAATCAAAAGTAAAAACTGAAATCTGCTGCAGTAGAAAGCCCTGCCAAAATGGGAGATGTGTTCTAGTGGCAAAGCAAAGCTATCTCCTCCACCGTACACAGGAGAGCAGCTGAATGCTTCTGACATGCTCCACTCCTGTTGTGTACAACAGGTCTTCACTGATTTGTGGTGGTGGTTTTTCGTGTGTCTCTGTGTTTTGTTTCCCCTTGCCTCAAAAAGCACCAAGTACTTTTCCAAGTTAAAGAAGATTAGGTGACCTGCCCCTCTGCTTTTTAATCGGTATCTTAGTACACTGGTAAGTAATAGCGTATCAGCACACATTCAGGCTCATACAAACCCACTGCTATGTCAAGGCACAAGCAGTGTTAAGGTGTAGCTCAATCAGTTTATGTCCAGACACTGAGCACACAACTCATTGCCTACAGCATGACACAAAGCACTGCAGTTTCCAGGGACTACTTTAGAAGAGGGGTTCCGCATGTAAAGACAAAAATCAATCACAGCTGCTATGACTTCTACAGAGCAGAGGTTTGACACAGTGTTTATGTTCCTGAGCTGTGTAGTCTCCCTCATTTTTTCTCCAGGGCTGTACCACGCAAATCCTGGTATCAGCAGTGTCCAGTTGTTGGAAGTGGCAGTGCATTCAACAGAGCCAAAACAGAATCATAGAATACTTTTGATAAGTGCATCAAGTCCAACTGTTATTTAGCTCTACCAGGTCTGGTGCTGAACACCTCCAGAGATGGGGATTCAGCCACTTCCCTAGGGAGCCTGTTCAAGTGTTTGAGAACCGTTTCAGTGAAGATGCTTCTTCTAAGAGCCAACCCAAACTTTCCCTGGTGTAACGTGAGGCCATTTCCTCTCCAGCTTTCACTTGTCAGTAGTGAGAAGAGAAGAGACCGACATCTACCTCGCTCCAGCCTCCTTTCGGGCAGAGGGAGGTCGTCTCTCAGTTTCCTCTTCTCCAGATTACACAACCCCGGTTCCCTCACCTACTCCTCACAAGACCTGTTCTCCAGAACCTTCACCAACTTCATAGCCCTTCTCTGGAGCTGCTCCAGCACTTCTAAGTATTTATTTCAGTGAGGACGCCAAAATCTGAGCTGGTCCGCGACACGGTGCCGGAGCTGGGGTCCGGCGGCAGCGAGCAACACGCCTGCTGTCTCTCGCTCTTCCTCCCACCGCTCTGGCCTAGGGGTCACCCTTCCCGCCTGCGCGGGCACTGCGACCCTGACCCCAGCACCGGCCCGGCGGCGTTCTGAGCGGGATGGCGTTGCAGCCGCGAGGAGCGACCACGTGCGGGCCGGCAGCGGCGGCGGCGCCGCCACTTCCGTGTTTACACTCTGCTTCCCTCCAACTCCGTGCGCGCCCGGCAGCGCCGCGGGGAGCCGTCGCTCCACCGCCCTCCGCGCTCCCATTGGCGGCCGCCGCGCCCCGCCCCACCCCGCCGCTCTCCAGCCGCCAACGGCGGCGGCTCCCATTGGCGCGCGGCGGCCGCCACTCCCCCTGCGCTCGGGGGGCCCCGGGGAATGCTCCGCTTCCGCTACGCAGCGCGCGTGGGGGAGGGGGCGCCGCCCCTCCACCACCAACGGCTCCCAGCCCCCCGCCCCTCCGGTACCGCACACGTGGGCCGCGGCCCCCCCCCGCGGGCGCCTCCTCCCGCCCCGCCGCAGCAGCCAGGGCAGAGTTTAAAAGGGCACGGGAGGAAAGGGGGGGGCGTACATTTACGGGTGCGCAGCGGAAAGGGACACCGGGCCGCGGCCCTGCGCACAGTGTGCGGCAGCTGCAGCGCTTGGCCTGCCCGCTCAGACAGCGTGGCGACGGGTGCAGGGGAGGGCCGTGCCGGGGAGAGGCGGGAGGACAACAATCTCGCACACTTCCTGGTTCTTCCCTGGCAGCGCAACCCTCCGCAAAACTCCTCCGCCTGCCGCGCCACAACTTCCGCCGCGCTGGCTTGGTAGCGGGACCGAGCGCAGGGCGGGCAGGTGCCGCGCTCCGCCGCCGCACGCCGAGCCGGCCGCTACCAAGGTGATCACTTCCTGATTGCCCTCCATTGCTTCCCCGCCCGCCGCCAGAGCGCGGCGTCCGCCGCGGCTCTTTACCCTCCCCCGTGCCCGCTCTCGTGCTTCCGCCAGCCCGGCACCCCTACAGGCACGGGGCAGCCGCANCCGGCCTCAGACAGGAAGTGCCGCGCCGGCACTCGCCGCCGCAGCGCGGGGACGCCCGCGGGCGGGGGAACCCGCCAGTGCCCCAGGGCGCAGGTAAGTGGAGGCACGGCAGCGCCGCACCGCCCCGGCTCCTCGCACGGCTCCCCGAGGCGACCAGGGCCGGACGCAGGCAAGGACGCGTGCACATCTGAGCGCAGCCCGTCCCGGCACGGCCCCGAGCAGCAGCCGCCGCCGCCGCCTTCCTCGCGTCTCTCCGACTCCTTGCACCCGCGTACTATGACGACGCGGCACCCCAGCGCTCTCCCTGACAAACTCCTGGGCCACCTACTCTAGGCACCTTTTTTCAGAAAACGTGAGTCTTTCGGACCTCTATCCGCCTCGTCCCCTTGACAGCGGCGGGGCGGACTCCAAGGCAATGTCACATGCCTTTTCCAGCCAGCCAAATGTCCCATCCTTCACCACATCCACAACTAGCCTCTGAGCAGGTTGCGTAGCGGACAGGGGGAAGTTGCATTGCTTGCTTAAGCAAAAAAAAGCTACACCACCACCACCACTTTTGACAGTTGTGTCCTCTCTCATCTGAAGAACAACTTGCTTTAGTAACACCCAGCATTCCCTGCTAACCTGTAGCTGGGCAGAAGCAACAGCCACCAGATCACAGTCTTTAGGCCTCCCCCAAGTGAGTCTCTGTGCTTATTCTCAGGGTACATCAGGGCTGCCTACAAAGAGCAGCTATGCCAGGGAAAGCAGAGTACACATCAGAGTCTGTATGACCTACACGGAAATCAGGTGCAGCAGGAACTCTGTTAGCATTACACACACCTGACTAGACCTGTATTGTTAAGAAGACATTAGAAGGATCAGGGGACCACTTACTGCCCTGAGACTTCCCCGCCCATGGCAGCTTCACAGCTGTCAGAGGGAGGTAAAGGGCACCAGCTGTATCAATCTGACAATAAGGAATCTCTCTCCCCCTCAAATTCCTAGGATCTAGATAATAGTTAAGAGCACAAAATAGCATGCAGCACAGATCACCTCTGACTGGTAAGTTCAGTACCCCATGCTGCTGACAGCTCATACTCCTACTACAACTCTCAAGGTTTATTAGGGATACAATTTAATTAGCGTATTTATATACAGAAAGGCAACTCAGGCATTCTGTAGCCTTCTCCTATCTGTTCCTGGCTGAAGGATTTAAATCTGTTCATCTCTTATCAGGCCCTGCCAGCAATATCGTTGGTTCCCACGTTCAAGCCATGACATCTAAGGGTAGCTGTGTGTAAAGTTTTGCCAGCCGAGCTCTTCCCAGCCAGGCTCATGGACAAAAAAGGCTCTCTCGAGCCGGCTGTGACACCGCAATGCTCTCCTGCACATACCGCTCTGCCAACAGCAGAGTGCTCCTGTCAGCTTGTGTTACTCAGAGAGGTGGAACAGCCGCGTTAACAAGAATTCCTTCTGTCAGCGTATTCCCACTAGGGGACTCTGCTGCGTTCTCCAGCAGAAATTTCTCTAGTGGAGGCAAGCCCAAGGACAAGCAAAGGCATTTTATGTAGGCGAACGCTTAAATGTGCAATAAAACTTCACAGCCCTTCATTAAAACACCCTCAAATTCAAGTGGAAACCTCATGCAGTGTAGTTTAGCAACACTGTCACTGCAGCTTACATACCAAAATAACTGTTCACATCCCTGTCCTGTATGCCTACTGTTCTTAAAAATCAATGTTTACCCACACTTCTCTTCAAGCACTTGGGTCCCCAGCAATAAAATAAAGTTTAACATAGTTTACAGTCAGTTTATATCCAGTTCAAAAGGTGCATCAAGTACCTTTGAAGAGCCAGACCTGTGTCAACAGTTAACACTTACATACTTTGGCGAAGATGCTTATTGCCTTACTGTCCACTACAAAATTCATGACAATTTTTTCACTCACTGCAACTTCCAGTCACAAACTGAAGGGTTTGACTCATATCCAAATTGTTCCCTCTGCTCCCTATGGATAAAATAAAGTTTTGCCTAAGATCTGCAGCCTCCCTGAATAAGTGCATTCAAGTGATCTGCATGTGTAACTTCTGACAAACACCATGTGTCTGAAATAAAAAACAGGGAGCACAAAGCATCAAGCTCTCAGTTTAATACCAGTTTTCCAAGCAGCATGCACTTACTACTGTGAGCACAGACTGAGCACAGCATTTGCCAATTCAGATCAAATGGACTCGAACAGCTGCACACACTATTCTGTCTTTGCTCGCTCTGATCCTGAATAGAGAGAGTATCACTGGATGCCCAAGGGATTCTAGTCAGTTGAACAAAGCCCAGGCCCATGCACTTTCAAGATTATAATGCGAGTGCCTAGAATAAATCTGTGAAGTGATCATTTTGTATAGATCAGCTGGGCACAGGACAAGTACAGCATTAAAGCACAACACTGTCTTTAAGAAGGAATGAGATTTTCCCCAAAAGCTCTGCAGTTCAGCCTGTTTAAACTGTGAGATTTCCAGTATTTTGTGCTGAACACTAACTGATTTGTCATGCTAATAAAATCTTACTATTTCAGGGGAAAACAGTAGTCAGTAGGGAAAAAAGTAAACATGCACTTCCCTTTTTCATCTATTAAAGCCTTCTTTCTAGGTAGAAGGCTAACAAAGGGAAATACAAAATCTACTGAGAATGGTGGGTGGCCCAAGGAAGCAAGAAATGTTTACTGCAGTGTTACAGAACCATATGAAATTGCAGATTACCTAATGTTTCCCCGGCATGACAAAAGTAGAAAAAATACACAGAAACAGATTCCCAAACAGCATCACTCTTTATAAGACAGAAATATATTTATTAGACTATTTTTACATAGATATTGTTAGAGTGTACAGAGACTATGTTACTGTCATTCCTAAACCAGAAGGTCAGCTGGCAAGATAGGTAGGCAGACCTACCAGTTCTTCACACGCTGTATTTACCAACAGTATTTACCAGAGAAAAAAAATTACCAAAAAGTCAGTGTGTTCTAATATGCTGGAAGGCTACCACTCAAAATTCTGCCTATGACACTCAGGAATGTAGTAAGTATAAGCTCTAGATAATTTTAAGACAGTAACAAGTAATGGCACTTTTAGATAACGACACCTCCATCCCAGCACACTGCACTCTTCGGCAGGTAAGGAATCTGGACAGCAGGAACAGCCAAGTTATTTGTATTGCCCTACCTGCACAAACACAGGAGTAAAATATCTCATCATTTCTTGTTAAGGGATATGGACCACCTTCCTCACATGAAATCACTTCACTTCTTTGCAACACACACCAGTTAAACCTCATTCTGACTATTCTGAAAAAGTGAATAACTCAAGAAAAGCAACTGGATATGATTAATTGCCTACACGCCACTGTATGTAGAAATTCAAAACATGAAACATTGGAAGGTTCCAAGAGATTTGCAGAAGTGGACAGGAGTGGGATCATTAATTATATTAAGCATTTCTTTGAACAGTCCTCAGAACTAACACAGCATTCAGCTGGCTCCTCTTCCATAGTCTCCTATGCAAAGCTGTCTTTCCTGCTATTCTGACTACCATGTGGAAAGCATTCTCTGGCAATAGACCCTTGAAAACTACTTCAGAAGTTTTGAAATGCTAAAAGTACAACCTTCTAATGGCACTTTTTTCCTTCACTGACAGCAAATGATGAGTTAGAAAGCAAAAACAACAGAGATTTAATTCCTTTTAACCATAGAGGACTCAAATTGTATGCCAGTATGTCAAAGCTACCCTGGGAAAAGACAGTTATCATAAAGCACCTGCTTACAGAGGTGATTTGTTTGATTTCATTTAAGTAAGTAGTCAGTGGCAGCTGCCTATCTGTCTGTGGGTAGTATTTACAGTCTATATGAGAAATTGCAAATGATGAGAGGAGTAATACTGAAATGCCAAACAAACTAAAAAGCTTCAGGTAACCTCAGAAGTCCAGGTGTGTCCTGTTCTGAGCGTCAAAATCACCTACAAATTCTCAACAGTTACAGGTCAGTTTTGCCCAGGATTCTTGACAAAATTCACATGCAGGAGTTAGACAAGTAGTTGCAACTGCAGCTATCAAACTGTTCAACTGCAAGGGGAACAATACAGGGGAACATTTCCAACAGATTCTAGAAACATGCAAGACGACGCATCAGCAGATCTATCAGTACATCAGCATAATCATTAGCACTCACTGTGGACTCCATGGTAGAAAACTGCAACCATACTAGCAAACTAACCACAAGAGGTCCCTGGAGGGATCAGGGAAATACTGAGGGAAGAGGTCAGTGACCACACCAAGCTTATCTCTTTGACCACACCGTATGCAGACCAGTACTACAACAGGCACGAGTTGGTGCCTTGAAGCGTGCTCACACCAGGATGGTTTTGGCCATATCACATTCCAAGTTCAAGATACAAATCATCATTGTTTTTCAGCTGCATAAGTAAAATGCTGTGGCTGAACCTTCACAGTAACATCCTAAAATTTCTGCTGCAAGTTTAGAGGAGAGCCTTCCTGTACATCTGAAGTCCAACTCATAATGCCCCAGACAAGCAAGCCATTCAATTAACCTCATAAAACTTAGGCCCCGAATGTGTAGCTACATTAGGCTTTACTACAAAATACTTAGTTTTCCACTGTTCTTTCAGTATGAATAGCGAACTGAAGACAGCGAACTCGAAATGCAGAAAGAACTGGACATCCCAAGCAGGCTGTTATGTTTTGTAAAATCTGATCAGCCATACAGCAGCTGCAGAGCTCTTCTCATTGATACCTTAGAAAAAGAAGCACCAGCAACAGAGACATAAAATATAAGTTGCAGCTCAATTTTGTTTCTGAATCGGGAATTATTGAGAGACGATGGATAGGCCCTTGGCATTACAGCTCCAGGTGCTACACAATGGCACACATAATGGGATGAGAACCATCATGTTTCACTGTCCTCAATATTTGACTAGGCAAACCACAATGGATTTCTTGGCAGAGGGAGAAGTAACATCAATGGAACAGCAGCACAGTGTCAAAAATAAAATTAGCTCATATTCAAAGAGTAAATTCTTAACTCATTAAAGTATTAGAGACATCTAATTCTTGTAGCTGAACAAGTATTGAATGCAAACGTTTATCTTGTTTTTATCTATCTAGTGGGTTCCATCTTAGCTCTCTGATCAAGGCAGTACCAACTTAAGATGAGAGTTTAACTAAGCTGTTGGAGTGCCCAAACTCCTGTTTATAGTCAGCAGTCTTCTAAGGCAGACTGCTCTTCACTTTTCATTTCCTTGCACTGACAGCTTAGTGAGGATTTAAAGTTAAATCAATAGGATATGTCAACACTACCAAAACATATACCAGATGTTAGTGCTAATTTATTTTTTGTAAGAGGCAATTTAATCAAATGTCTGAACAGAACGAATGATAACATTGTTNCTCCTGTTTATAGTCAGCAGTCTTCTAAGGCAGACTGCTCTTCACTTTTCATTTCCTTGCACTGACAGCTTAGTGAGGATTTAAAGTTAAATCAATAGGATATGTCAACACTACCAAAACATATACCAGATGTTAGTGCTAATTTATTTTTTGTAAGAGGCAATTTAATCAAATGTCTGAACAGAACGAATGATAACATTGTTTTGTTCAACCCTTACATATACCTGCCTTAATCAAAGGCCTGAGGTCTTAGTATATGATGTTTAGCAACTGATGAAAACTCATCTGAGATAAACAAAGGAGTTCACAGGCTGAAATTCACATAAAGTACGTCAGGAGGAAGCATTATTAATCACAAGGAGGAAAGACATTTAGAGGCAGAAAGAAGAACAGGTAGTAACTAAACACTTTACACAGATATACAAAGCTGGTTTCCATGGTGATAAGTTTAACTAGCAACGTGAAATTTCCTCTGTAAAAGAAGATCTTCCTCAAAATATGTATTTCGGTCATACACTTATTAGTGGAGGAGCTAAGCCTAAACTCAGTTTAGTGAACTTCCTCTCTCCTCAGTAAGGACAGCTATCAATTTACAAGACAGCTGCAACTGGACTTCCTGGTGTTATTACATCTATCTGTATGACAAACATACCATCACTGTTGTCTTTGTAGGTCAATGTTTTTCCATTAGATCGTAATCCTGGAGGGGCTCATTTTCAGAGTCCCAATTTTTCGTGCAGATCTTCTACTTCCCTGTGGCAATAACATTTTTAGAATGAAACCAGACTTTCGGCTCACACCACAGGGAGGATTTCTGATGGAACATCAAATTACAAAATGTGGTGACAGTCAAATGATATCTCAAGTTCTTGAAATGTAGGTTCGTTTCCTCTTTAATCTTACAACTGCGAGGAAAAAAAAATCCCGACCATGCATTTGCTGCTTTGTTAATAAAAAAGGAGGGGAAATAACTATTGATAAGAGAATTTAGATTCAAGGTTTACACTGGCAATGTGATTTTGGTTTGTTTCTCATAAGGATCAAGCTTTACTGTACTTACACCAACACTTGCTTAATAGCTGTTCAACAAGATTTGTAAACAACAAACACTACCAGTTTTGCAAATTCATCAAGAGGTAACAGAGAAGAAAAGCAGTACTGGTGCAGGCATAAAACCAGTGGAAGAGGATTCATGAAGTATTATGCAATTTTAACAACACTGTTACAGGTAACTTGGCATTTTAAAACCAGCACTATCCTACTGAAATACTCATCTAATGCCTTATTTGAGTTCTGCAGATCATGACTGTGGTACCTTCAGCACAGCACGTATGGCAAATCCCAAGATTAGATTGCCCCATTACAAACCTACAGATCCACATTAGGGGTTCTGTGTTGTGACAGGCAAACAGAGCTATAGAAACTGTTAACTGCAGACTGACTGCTTCTTCAAAGACTATAAAGGTATGCACTGGATAAATCAGCATTTTAAAGTGCTCTTTAAATAAATATTCTTACATCTTGTTTACTTCTTTCTGCCTTAGCCTGCTTCTCCATTAACATTTACTACAGCACCTTTTACCTCTCCAACATCCAGTTGCTCACTACCCACATCCCACTCTCCAACAGAAGTAAAACCATTCAGATATACACTCCTGTAACTCATTGTTAATAAGATCATGTTATCAAAACCAAGGTTTCTCAGGGCCTTTATGCTTTCTCCCCACCCATTTTACCTCTCTGCATGAGTAAGGAATTTAGACTTTTGGCTGTACCAAAACATGTCAGTCAAAACACACACCCATCCGACTGTCTCCATCAAGCACTTCTTCCATCAGTACTAAGACAGAAGATCTGTGTGAGAAACATTACTCACTGTCATGTGTAAGTAAACCATGAAAACCACACGGGATTAATGGTGTATATACTATAGAAATGCTAATGGAAACACGGACTATGGGAACATGTCTGCAAGAGGAGATCACCTCTCCCTCCACACACCTTTTGGAATCACGAATATTCATTAACTATTTTTAAAACACTTTGATTTTTTCATTCCCTGCTTGACACTACTGTAAATTACAAACATTATCATTAATAGGTTGGGGTTTTTTTTAGTTTTTCTATTTTTTTCCTACTATTTGAATATATTTCAATATTTTATTATACTACATTGGTGAGAACATGTCAGAAAAGCTTTGTTTTGCTTGCTTGTGTCATGGTAGGCCTAAACAAGCCTCTTGGGCTTGTACATGTCCTGGCTTATGCAGACATTTTTCTGCTCTCCCTCCTTCTGTTTTGTGGAGAGCAACCACAGGAAAAGGGACAAAGGACCTGGCGCCACTAAGTCTGGGGTCCGGGGTCTGTCCATCCACTGCGGTAAACAGGGTGCACACAGTTACCTTGTGAAAGCCCGTGATCTGCCCAAAAAAGGGTAGAGTAAGCCTGTGGCTTCACCCAATATGGCCAAATCTTGGCTAACTGCCATTTGATTGGCTATCTCATGTCCAAAGGTCCAATTGATCTTCGGGTTGTGTTAATAAAAGAAGCAGGGAACACGGGATGCGTGCCTTCCGCCANTGATCATTTTGTATAGATCAGCTGGGCACAGGACAAGTACAGCATTAAAGCACAACACTGTCTTTAAGAAGGAATGAGATTTTCCCCAAAAGCTCTGCAGTTCAGCCTGTTTAAACTGTGAGATTTCCAGTATTTTGTGCTGAACACTAACTGATTTGTCATGCTAATAAAATCTTACTATTTCAGGGGAAAACAGTAGTCAGTAGGGAAAAAAGTAAACATGCACTTCCCTTTTTCATCTATTAAAGCCTTCTTTCTAGGTAGAAGGCTAACAAAGGGAAATACAAAATCTACTGAGAATGGTGGGTGGCCCAAGGAAGCAAGAAATGTTTACTGCAGTGTTACAGAACCATATGAAATTGCAGATTACCTAATGTTTCCCCGGCATGACAAAAGTAGAAAAAATACACAGAAACAGATTCCCAAACAGCATCACTCTTTATAAGACAGAAATATATTTATTAGACTATTTTTACATAGATATTGTTAGAGTGTACAGAGACTATGTTACTGTCATTCCTAAACCAGAAGGTCAGCTGGCAAGATAGGTAGGCAGACCTACCAGTTCTTCACACGCTGTATTTACCAACAGTATTTACCAGAGAAAAAAAATTACCAAAAAGTCAGTGTGTTCTAATATGCTGGAAGGCTACCACTCAAAATTCTGCCTATGACACTCAGGAATGTAGTAAGTATAAGCTCTAGATAATTTTAAGACAGTAACAAGTAATGGCACTTTTAGATAACGACACCTCCATCCCAGCACACTGCACTCTTCGGCAGGTAAGGAATCTGGACAGCAGGAACAGCCAAGTTATTTGTATTGCCCTACCTGCACAAACACAGGAGTAAAATATCTCATCATTTCTTGTTAAGGGATATGGACCACCTTCCTCACATGAAATCACTTCACTTCTTTGCAACACACACCAGTTAAACCTCATTCTGACTATTCTGAAAAAGTGAATAACTCAAGAAAAGCAACTGGATATGATTAATTGCCTACACGCCACTGTATGTAGAAATTCAAAACATGAAACATTGGAAGGTTCCAAGAGATTTGCAGAAGTGGACAGGAGTGGGATCATTAATTATATTAAGCATTTCTTTGAACAGTCCTCAGAACTAACACAGCATTCAGCTGGCTCCTCTTCCATAGTCTCCTATGCAAAGCTGTCTTTCCTGCTATTCTGACTACCATGTGGAAAGCATTCTCTGGCAATAGACCCTTGAAAACTACTTCAGAAGTTTTGAAATGCTAAAAGTACAACCTTCTAATGGCACTTTTTTCCTTCACTGACAGCAAATGATGAGTTAGAAAGCAAAAACAACAGAGATTTAATTCCTTTTAACCATAGAGGACTCAAATTGTATGCCAGTATGTCAAAGCTACCCTGGGAAAAGACAGTTATCATAAAGCACCTGCTTACAGAGGTGATTTGTTTGATTTCATTTAAGTAAGTAGTCAGTGGCAGCTGCCTATCTGTCTGTGGGTAGTATTTACAGTCTATATGAGAAATTGCAAATGATGAGAGGAGTAATACTGAAATGCCAAACAAACTAAAAAGCTTCAGGTAACCTCAGAAGTCCAGGTGTGTCCTGTTCTGAGCGTCAAAATCACCTACAAATTCTCAACAGTTACAGGTCAGTTTTGCCCAGGATTCTTGACAAAATTCACATGCAGGAGTTAGACAAGTAGTTGCAACTGCAGCTATCAAACTGTTCAACTGCAAGGGGAACAATACAGGGGAACATTTCCAACAGATTCTAGAAACATGCAAGACGACGCATCAGCAGATCTATCAGTACATCAGCATAATCATTAGCACTCACTGTGGACTCCATGGTAGAAAACTGCAACCATACTAGCAAACTAACCACAAGAGGTCCCTGGAGGGATCAGGGAAATACTGAGGGAAGAGGTCAGTGACCACACCAAGCTTATCTCTTTGACCACACCGTATGCAGACCAGTACTACAACAGGCACGAGTTGGTGCCTTGAAGCGTGCTCACACCAGGATGGTTTTGGCCATATCACATTCCAAGTTCAAGATACAAATCATCATTGTTTTTCAGCTGCATAAGTAAAATGCTGTGGCTGAACCTTCACAGTAACATCCTAAAATTTCTGCTGCAAGTTTAGAGGAGAGCCTTCCTGTACATCTGAAGTCCAACTCATAATGCCCCAGACAAGCAAGCCATTCAATTAACCTCATAAAACTTAGGCCCCGAATGTGTAGCTACATTAGGCTTTACTACAAAATACTTAGTTTTCCACTGTTCTTTCAGTATGAATAGCGAACTGAAGACAGCGAACTCGAAATGCAGAAAGAACTGGACATCCCAAGCAGGCTGTTATGTTTTGTAAAATCTGATCAGCCATACAGCAGCTGCAGAGCTCTTCTCATTGATACCTTAGAAAAAGAAGCACCAGCAACAGAGACATAAAATATAAGTTGCAGCTCAATTTTGTTTCTGAATCGGGAATTATTGAGAGACGATGGATAGGCCCTTGGCATTACAGCTCCAGGTGCTACACAATGGCACACATAATGGGATGAGAACCATCATGTTTCACTGTCCTCAATATTTGACTAGGCAAACCACAATGGATTTCTTGGCAGAGGGAGAAGTAACATCAATGGAACAGCAGCACAGTGTCAAAAATAAAATTAGCTCATATTCAAAGAGTAAATTCTTAACTCATTAAAGTATTAGAGACATCTAATTCTTGTAGCTGAACAAGTATTGAATGCAAACGTTTATCTTGTTTTTATCTATCTAGTGGGTTCCATCTTAGCTCTCTGATCAAGGCAGTACCAACTTAAGATGAGAGTTTAACTAAGCTGTTGGAGTGCCCAAACTCCTGTTTATAGTCAGCAGTCTTCTAAGGCAGACTGCTCTTCACTTTTCATTTCCTTGCACTGACAGCTTAGTGAGGATTTAAAGTTAAATCAATAGGATATGTCAACACTACCAAAACATATACCAGATGTTAGTGCTAATTTATTTTTTGTAAGAGGCAATTTAATCAAATGTCTGAACAGAACGAATGATAACATTGTTTTGTTCAACCCTTACATATACCTGCCTTAATCAAAGGCCTGAGGTCTTAGTATATGATGTTTAGCAACTGATGAAAACTCATCTGAGATAAACAAAGGAGTTCACAGGCTGAAATTCACATAAAGTACGTCAGGAGGAAGCATTATTAATCACAAGGAGGAAAGACATTTAGAGGCAGAAAGAAGAACAGGTAGTAACTAAACACTTTACACAGATATACAAAGCTGGTTTCCATGGTGATAAGTTTAACTAGCAACGTGAAATTTCCTCTGTAAAAGAAGATCTTCCTCAAAATATGTATTTCGGTCATACACTTATTAGTGGAGGAGCTAAGCCTAAACTCAGTTTAGTGAACTTCCTCTCTCCTCAGTAAGGACAGCTATCAATTTACAAGACAGCTGCAACTGGACTTCCTGGTGTTATTACATCTATCTGTATGACAAACATACCATCACTGTTGTCTTTGTAGGTCAATGTTTTTCCATTAGATCGTAATCCTGGAGGGGCTCATTTTCAGAGTCCCAATTTTTCGTGCAGATCTTCTACTTCCCTGTGGCAATAACATTTTTAGAATGAAACCAGACTTTCGGCTCACACCACAGGGAGGATTTCTGATGGAACATCAAATTACAAAATGTGGTGACAGTCAAATGATATCTCAAGTTCTTGAAATGTAGGTTCGTTTCCTCTTTAATCTTACAACTGCGAGGAAAAAAAAATCCCGACCATGCATTTGCTGCTTTGTTAATAAAAAAGGAGGGGAAATAACTATTGATAAGAGAATTTAGATTCAAGGTTTACACTGGCAATGTGATTTTGGTTTGTTTCTCATAAGGATCAAGCTTTACTGTACTTACACCAACACTTGCTTAATAGCTGTTCAACAAGATTTGTAAACAACAAACACTACCAGTTTTGCAAATTCATCAAGAGGTAACAGAGAAGAAAAGCAGTACTGGTGCAGGCATAAAACCAGTGGAAGAGGATTCATGAAGTATTATGCAATTTTAACAACACTGTTACAGGTAACTTGGCATTTTAAAACCAGCACTATCCTACTGAAATACTCATCTAATGCCTTATTTGAGTTCTGCAGATCATGACTGTGGTACCTTCAGCACAGCACGTATGGCAAATCCCAAGATTAGATTGCCCCATTACAAACCTACAGATCCACATTAGGGGTTCTGTGTTGTGACAGGCAAACAGAGCTATAGAAACTGTTAACTGCAGACTGACTGCTTCTTCAAAGACTATAAAGGTATGCACTGGATAAATCAGCATTTTAAAGTGCTCTTTAAATAAATATTCTTACATCTTGTTTACTTCTTTCTGCCTTAGCCTGCTTCTCCATTAACATTTACTACAGCACCTTTTACCTCTCCAACATCCAGTTGCTCACTACCCACATCCCACTCTCCAACAGAAGTAAAACCATTCAGATATACACTCCTGTAACTCATTGTTAATAAGATCATGTTATCAAAACCAAGGTTTCTCAGGGCCTTTATGCTTTCTCCCCACCCATTTTACCTCTCTGCATGAGTAAGGAATTTAGACTTTTGGCTGTACCAAAACATGTCAGTCAAAACACACACCCATCCGACTGTCTCCATCAAGCACTTCTTCCATCAGTACTAAGACAGAAGATCTGTGTGAGAAACATTACTCACTGTCATGTGTAAGTAAACCATGAAAACCACACGGGATTAATGGTGTATATACTATAGAAATGCTAATGGAAACACGGACTATGGGAACATGTCTGCAAGAGGAGATCACCTCTCCCTCCACACACCTTTTGGAATCACGAATATTCATTAACTATTTTTAA
Organism: Ramphastos sulfuratus; assembly: GCA_013399055.1. NCBI lineage: Eukaryota > Metazoa > Chordata > Aves > Piciformes > Ramphastidae > Ramphastos > Ramphastos sulfuratus. Next base: position 44,533 of record WBNM01004809.1, read on the forward strand.
AACACTTTGATTTTTTCATTCCCTGCTTGACACTACTGTAAATTACAAACATTATCATTAATAGGTTGGGGTTTTTTTTAGTTTTTCTATTTTTTTCCTACTATTTGAATATATTTCAATATTTTATTATACTACATTGGTGAGAACATGTCAGAAAAGCTTTGTTTTGCTTGCTTGTGTCATGGTAGGCCTAAACAAGCCTCTTGGGCTTGTACATGTCCTGGCTTATGCAGACATTTTTCTGCTCTCCCTCCTTCTGTTTTGTGGAGAGCAACCACAGGAAAAGGGACAAAGGACCTGGCGCCACTAAGTCTGGGGTCCGGGGTCTGTCCATCCACTGCGGTAAACAGGGTGCACACAGTTACCTTGTGAAAGCCCGTGATCTGCCCAAAAAAGGGTAGAGTAAGCCTGTGGCTTCACCCAATATGGCCAAATCTTGGCTAACTGCCATTTGATTGGCTATCTCATGTCCAAAGGTCCAATTGATCTTCGGGTTGTGTTAATAAAAGAAGCAGGGAACACGGGATGCGTGCCTTCCGCCANCAGTACCTAATTACCCCTTCCCCGACAGCTTGATATGAATTCAAAACCCAGCTCTAAAACACTAGGCAGCCCACGGACGGGAACGCAAACTACATCCTAGTCTAGTAGCTTCATCGGCTCACTATGAAGGTCCCAAGAGGACCTGTCCCCCCTTTGCCTGCAAGTCTATGCACTCACTACCCCTGAGCTCATCAGCCCCTTGGCTGAGCCCTGTCATCATACTAATCCAGCAGAAAGTTAGCCCAACAAATACATGGAACAGCTGAGGGTCTCTTTGCTGTACTTTCTTTTGAAATCAGAATACTCAAATGGCTAAGAAAGGTTCTACAAGTACTAGAAAGTAAGTGTGAGGGACAACAGGAACTGCAGGACAGCATCTGCCTGGCAGTCAGATGTGCTCCTGTGGGAGCCTAATGATAACTTTTGGTTCTTCACACATTTTAAAAAGACGTTGGTTTCCCTCAGGAAGTTTAAAGCTCCTGATCACATTCTTTGGAAACAAGTGTACAAAAAGATACACATTAATTGCTAAGGTCAGCTGCATTAGTGCCAAAGCCCTGCTCCTTTCTCCAGTCCTCACTTCCTACTTTACCATGTAGCTGAGTTAACTTCAATCTGTTAGGCTTCTTACCCATAAAAGGACAGTCCAACTCCATTCCCCACTCCTGCCACTAAACCAGCAATAAAACCACTCTTGGACCAAGACAGTAGGACAGAAAGGGACTGAAGACAGAGCTCAAGCGGAGGGAGGAGAGTTAGAAGAGAGGACCGTCACACAGTCCATACTGCCAGCTGTCCTGCAGTTACTTGGCTCAAACACATTGTAAAACTAAATCCTAACCAGCTCTCAAGCTTAGTTGTCTAGTTGACCCCCTGCAGAAACAGGTAACAACGACATAAATTAACATCTGCTTACTTACCAAGGGCACAAAGGGTTACAATCACAGAATCACAGACACACCCAGGTTGGCAAAGCCCCTCAGCATCTCCAAGTCCAACCCATAACACTACTCTATAAGATTGACCTTAAACCATATCCGTAAGCACCACACCCAAACAACTTCTAAACACAGCCAGGGTTGGTGACTCCACCACCTCCCTGGGCTGCACATTACAGTGCCTGATCACTCTTGCTGGGAAAATGTTTCCTTATGTCCAGTCCAAACCTGCCCTGCTGCAGCCTGATGCCATTCCCTCTTGTTCTGACACTATTTACCTGTCAGCAGAGACCAGCAACAACCTCTCCACAGCCTCCTTTCAGGTAGCTGTAGGCAGCCATGAGGTCTCCCCTCAGCCTCCTCTGTTTCACGTCTACCATCCCCAGCTCCCTCAGTCTTTCCTCATGAGATTTATTCTCCAGATGCTTCACAGCTTCCTTTCTCTCCTCTGCACTGGCTCAAGCACCTCCACATCCCTCTTGTAATGAGGTGCCCAAAACTGGCATAACACTCAAGGTGTGGCCTCACTAGAGCAGAATATAAGGGGACAATCCCCTCCCTGCTCCTGCTGGATACTTCTGATCCCAGACAGGATGCCAGTGGCTTTCTGTGCCACCTGGGCATTACTGGCTTACATTCAGCTGCTTGTCCATTCTGCTGACAGCTTTCCAACCACACTGCCCCAAGCCTGTATCATTGCTCAGGCTTGTTGTGGCCCAACATGCCATTGACATTGGCCATGGGATGAATCCATTCAAGCCCCTCTGGAGAGCCTCCCTGCACTCATGATGATCAACACTGCCACCCAACTTGATGCCATCTGTGAACTCAATGCTGGCACACTCTGTGTCTGCATCAAGGTCCTCAACAAAGTTGTTAAACAGAAGTGGTCCCAACACTGAGCCCTGGGGGACACCACTTGTGCCCGGCTGCCAGCTGGATTTAGCTCCACTGACCACCACCCTTTGGGCCCTTTTGCCCAGCAGTGCTTTACCCAGCAGACCTGTGCCCATCCAAGCCATCAGCAGCCAGTTTGGTCCCAAGAGTTGAGCAGTGCCAAAGACTTTTCCACAGTCTAAGTAGACAATACCCACAGCCTTTTCCTCATCCAACAATCACCTTGGCATAGAAGGACATTAGGTTGGTCAGGCAGGACCTGCCCTTCACAAACCCCTGCTGACTGGGCCTGCTTCCCTGTTGTTCCCTATATGGTCTGTAATGGTGCTTGAGGTGTCCTGCACCATGGCCTTCCCTGGCACCAAGGGCACACTGACAAGTCTGTAGTTTCCTGGATTCTCCCTTCCTCCTTTCTCATAGGCTACCCTACAGTCCATTGGCACCTCCCCATTAGCCAGGACCAGGTAAATCATGGAGAGCAGCTTGGCAAGCACATCCGCCAGCTCCTGCAGCACCCTTGGGTGCAGCCCATTTGGCCCCATGGACTTGTGTGGGTCTAAGTGGTGTAGCAGATCCCTGACCACTGCCTCATTTATTGTGGTGACCTCGTTCTGATTCCCCTTCCTGACTCCTAGTTCCTGAGGCTGGGTGTCCAGGGAGCTGCTGGATCCAGTGCTAAAGGCTGAGACACAGTAGGCACTGAGCAGTTCAGCCTTCTCCTCAGCTTAGTCACTGTTTCCAGTGTTTATTCTGCATCCAGTAAAGGATGGAGATTTTCCCAGGCCTCCTGTTTGCTGATAATGAAATTATAGAAACATTTC
>WBNM01004815.1:0-13242 GCA_013399055.1 Ramphastos sulfuratus
GAGGGGAGGGGAGGGGAGGCAGAGGGAGGAGAGGAGAAAGAAAAAAGGAGTTGTAGGTTGGATGTTAGAAACAAGTTCTGCACCATGAGGGTGATGGGACAGTGCAGCAGGTTGCCCAGGGAGGTAGCTGAAACCCCATCCCTGGAGCTATTCAAAGTCAGGGTCAACAAGGCTCTGAGCAGCCTGATCGAGTGGAGGATGTCCCTGCTGACTGCGGGGGAGTTGGACTAGAGGACCTTTGGAGGTCCCTTCCAATGCAAACCATTCTGTGATGGAATGTTTGGGTCCTGAATGGGAAGTAGAAATGCAGACTTCTGAATTCTGCCTTTTTTTTTTTTTTTTTTAATATGTTTGATGAATTCTATTTTACATTTATTTCTTGAGGAAGAGTGTTAAAGGTTGGTTATTAAAGATGTTGTGGTACAATGGAATATTAGTCACAAGCAATTGAATCAGTTTGAATGTCAGCTGCTGACTCTCCTATGGCAGTTGTCAGGATTTTTTTAAGTATTAGTTTATCAGTCTGTCTGTTTTCTGTTAAAACCCCCAAAATATCTGTCATTAAAATTAAGATAGGGAAGATTAAGAAACTTTCAGGCTTGTGCTGAAAGAAGCAGAAGCAGTCCAAAGATAGCACAGCACGCTGCTCTCTGTGTGAACAGAGAAAGAAGGCAATGAAAACGGTTCCTTCTTGTCAATTCTTGCCACTCTACTTAAGCTAATTCCATTTGATACTGCAGAGCTAAGACAGTATTACTCAGGCTGTCAGACTAGAACACGTGAGTGAAGTCGCACTGACAGCAATTCAGAAACCTCTACTATAGCCTTTGGGATTTGATTAAAGGTTTGAGCTTTTAAAGCTAAAGTGCATGTTTTACCTAACACAGTGGGGGCCCCGTTGTCAAATGGTCTGAGGAACTGTGAATCGACAGCTATCATCAAAACAGCACAAATCCACCAGCAAGAGCTCCTAAAAGACTTGGGGCTGTTATTAGAGCACCTAGTGGAGTATAACATGTTATTTCTACTGAGGGCATTTTTCTTACAGCCATCAGCCCCTTGGTAACAAAGGCTCTGGAGAAAGGAAATGCAGAGCTTTTCTAGGGCATGCGAGGCCTGGTCAGAGAACCTTCTTCACTGTTTCTTGTGCAAAGTAACAGTGGAGACAAATTTAGCCTCTTAGCCTATCTCAGTAGTTTGCACACAGTGGTTTTTAGTACATGTGTAGAATCATAGATTGGATTGGATCTTAGGAAGAAATTCACTACGAGGGTGGCAACACTCTGGAATAAATTGTCCAGATAGAGGTCGTGGATGCCCCCTCCATGGAGATGTTCAAGGCCAGGTTGAATGGGGCCTTAAGTAACCTGGTCTAGTTGAGAGACATCCCTGCCTATGGCAAGGAAGTTGGATTAGATAATCTCTAAAGTCTCTTGCAGCCTAGGCCACTCTATGATGATTCTAAGAATTGTTTAGGCTGGAAAAAGATCTTCAAGATTGTCAAGCCCAATCATTAACCCAACACTACCAAGTCTGCTCTAAACCATGTCCCTCAGCACCATGTCTATGTGTCTTTTAAATACCTCCAGGGATGATGATTCAACCACTTCACCGAGGAGCCTGTTCCAGGGCTTGACAACCCCTTCAGTGAAGAAGTTTTATATTACTTTGGAGAAGACTTGAACAGAGTCCTTACTCAGACCTTTCAGGGAGTTGTAGAGAGGCAGAAGGTCTCCTCTCAGCCTTCTTTTCTTCAGGCTAAACAACTCCAGTTCCCTCAGCTGCTCCTCACCAAGCCTATTCTAGGCCCTCCATCAGCTTCATTACCCTTCTCTGGACCTGCTGCAGTACCTCAATGTGCTTCTTGTAGTGAGGGGCCCAAAACTGAACCCAGTACTCAAGGTGTGGGCTCACCAGTGCTGAGTACAGGGGACAACCACTTCCCTGATCCTGCTGGCCACACTATTCCTGAGAGAGGCCAGGATGCCCTTTGCTTTTTTGGCCACCTGGTCACATGCTGACTCACATTTAGCCAGTTGTCAACACACACTTCCAGCTCCTTTACCACCAGGCAGTTTCCAGACACTCTTCCCCAAGCCTGTGTTGTTCATGGGGTTGTTGTGACCCAAGTCCAGGAGCCACCACTTAGCTCATTAGACTTGGCCCATCAATTCAGCCTGTCCAGGTCCTTCTGTATAGCCTCCCCACCCTTAAGCAGATCAACACTCCCATTTAATAGTGTCATCTCCATGATACCAAGCACCTTTTTTTACAGAAAAATGAAATCCATGTTCCCTCATACACAGTAAATGGGAAGATTACAGCCAACACTGCAGTAACAGTCCCATCCTTGTCCTGGAGAACTTCTTCCTAAAAGACAGTCTAATCCTACTCTCTTTCCCTCAGTTTAAAACCATTCCACCTTGTCCTGTCTCTAGACACCCTTAGGAAAAGTCCCTCTCCAGCCTTCCTGTAGGATCCCTTCAGCTGTTGGAAGGCAGCTCTAAGGTCCCTTTGGAGTCTTTTCTAGGCTGAACAAGCCCAGCTCCCTCAGCCTGTCCTCATAGCAGAGGTGCTCCAGCCCTTGGATCACCCTTGTGACCTCCACTGGACTCATTCCAACAGCTCTGTGTCCTTCTTATGCTGGGGACACCAGAACTGGACGCAGTATTCAAGGTGGGAGTCTCACCAGAGCAGAGTAAAGGGTTCACAAAGCAATAATTGAATCACCAAATGATTCACAAAGCAATTTTTTAGTGGGTTTTCTTTGTCTCTGCTTTCAAGCCCTCTTTGGCAGTCTGGGTAATTAGGAAGTATTTCCTGCTTTGTCAGTTCAGATTTATTTGTTCTCTGCTAGTATTACCCCACATGGCTGGAATACAAATCATCCTCTGGCAAAAATGAGAACTGATGAAGAGGAGGGTGATTAATGACCTAACATTTTATTCTAGCAGATCAAACAAGAGAGGTTTCACTGTTTGCCTTCAGATGGTGTTTTGTATTCATTCTGCAGCAGGGTTAGGACTCAATCGTATCAAAAGTGGAAATTCATAAACCTACATCAGTTTGTGAAATGTGAATGATTGATTGCATACAGCCAGAAAACTCTTGAAAAGATAAACTAATTCTGTGATGAACAACGCATTTCAGACTCAATTAATTATACAGTGCATTTCGTTTCAAAATATTAAATGCCTCCAACAGTCTTCTGCCTGAGAGCATCTGGGCTTTGTAATGAGACAAAAGTCTTGGGTTCAATCAGCTGTCTGCAGGAGAGTTTAGAATGACTTATGTCTGAATTAAAGAGAGGTTTAGGGCAGTGATTTCCTGGCAGGAAATTAATAATGAGCTAAATTAGAACATGCCTAGAGAAGATTTAAACAACTTATCTAGCATTGTCTGTGACAGGCTGTCATTTCCACCCCCACCACAGTTCTACTATTTTCTTGTAAATAACTGAAATTATTAGGTGGTTGGCAGTGCTCTGTGACTCATTTGGCAAAACCAGGCTCATTCATGCCATCCTCCCAGAAAAAAAAAAAAACCCCAAACAAACCAAAAATCCAAAAGGAAGTAGACAGTCATCCTTGAAGAGATGGAACGTCTGGAAGGCCTGTGTTCTGGCAGGGCACACAGGGTGTTGTGGTTGAGCATGGCATGGCAAAACACAGGCCTGCTGTTGCTGCCTGAGACAGCTTTTGTTGTTGCTTTGGTTTTTGTTCAAGTGGTCCTCCCATCAGAGCAGATTTGTATCCTCTTCATGCTGCAAAGGATGAGTCAATTGAACCAGGAGGAAATAGCTGATACCTCTGGCTTTTTCAAAAACAATGCTGCACTCAATCACCTTTGGTATGCTGATTCACAGGGAATTAAAAGAAATTAAAGCAGAAACTGAGCTGAGAAGAGACCTAAAGGTTCAACGTCCAAATGTTTCAGGTGATGGTAACAAGAAGTGCTTTCCACAAGGAAGTTGTCACGAGGTTCTGTCTGTCTGCTCAGGCTGTGTCATGCATTCATAGAATGGTTTGGATTGGAAAGGACCTGGAAGATCATCTAGTTCCAGCCTCCCTGCCATGAACACGGACACCTTCCACTAGAGCAGCTTGCTCAAGGCCTCATCCAGCTTGGCCTTGGACACCTCCAGGGAGGGGGCATCCACAACCTCATTGGGCAACCTGTTCCAGTGTCTCACCATGCTCATTGGAAAGAATTTCTTCTCAGTCTCCAGTCTAAATCTGCCCTCCTCAAGCTTCGATCCATTTCCTCTCATCCTATTGCTACAAGCCCTTGTAAAAATCCCTTCCCTGCAGGCCCTATTCAGATACTGGAAGGCTGCTCTAAGGTCTCCCCAGAGACCATGTCATGCCAAGATGAATTCTTTTTGAGCTTTCTCTTATTTCAGTTTATGTTACTGTCCCATTCTTAAAAGTGTCGTGGGTTTAAAGAGCCGACAGAGTGAAGCTCTCAAACGAATTGGAGAAAAAAACAGAATTATATTTGGGGAGAGTGTTACAGATAGAAATTACAAAGCAGATACAGAATCCATAAGCAAATCCTCTGAATTTCCCCCCACCCAAAACTAAATCTATCATCCCCAGTGCTCCAATCCTCCCCCCCTCCCCCCACGCCTCTGCCATCCAAGAGGCCTGAGCACAGCCTCTGGAGGCCCCAACCAGGCCTATCCTTACATGTTTATTCCGATAACGCAGCTCCTGCCCGACGCAAGGCTGGAGGGGGAGGAAAGGAGAACAAGCTGGCCTTGCCATGAGCTTATGAAGAGACAGCAGAATTGTGGGATTGAATAACAATCTTCAAGTCCCTAGAGGACTATTTTAACCCTATAGTTCCCAGCCTGGGACAAAAAGTTAATCTCCATTCTACACCTTTGGGGACTGAATTGGAGAGTGTGAGTCACACTGAACTGCCTGCTGAGAGATCCCCTTCAGTTAAAGGGATAAAAGAATATGAGCTCTTATTGTTCAAGATGCTGCTGAAAATACAAGACTAATTGAATGATTGACAGTAATTTCCAAAAAAACAAACAAAAAAAAAACCCCAAACCAAACCAATCTTCCCACTACAATTTCCCAGGGAGGTAGAATGAAAAGGGAGATTCTTCATATCACCTTTGCAGTGGAACAGGAACTGTATAACCATGCTTCAGAACTTCCAAAGATGCTAAAATCACAGAATTGCAGAATGTATCTGGTTGGAAGAGACCTCAAAGATCATCCAGTCCAACCCTTGACCCAGCACCCATGTCCCATTTTCTGCTCCCAAAGACTCGGTTAACTGGAGCAGCTTCATGGAACATTTGGCCTTCTGAAGTATTGTAGCCTTAGGCAGACTGGACAGATGGGCAAAGATGAACCTAATGTTCAGCAAGGATAAGTGTAGAGTCCTGGACCTGGGGAGGAAGAACCCCTTGTATCAGTACAGGTTAGGAGCTGACCTGCTGGAGAGTAGCTCTGCAGAGAAGGACCGTGGAGGCCTGGTTGATTATCCATGGCACAGCAATGTGCCCTGGTGGCCAAGAAGTCCAATAGTATACTTGGGTGTATTAAGAAGAATGTGTCCAGCAGGTTAAGAGAGGTTTCCTCTCCTGCTACTCAGCCCTGGTAAGACCATCTGGTATATTGTGCACAGTTCTGTTCTCCCCAGTTCAAGAGGGACAGGGAACTACTGGAGAGAGTTCAAAAGATAGCTACAAGGATGGTTAAGGACCTGGAGCATCTCTTATGAGGAAAGGTCTGGAGCATCTCTTATGAGGAAAGGCTGAGAGACCTGGAGCTGTTTAATCTGGGCAAGAGAAGGGGATCTTATCAATGTCAACAAATACTTGAAGAGTGGCTGTCAGGAGGACGAAGCCAGGCTCTTTTCAGTGATGTCCAGTGATAGGACAAGGAGCAATGGATGCAAACTAAATCACAGGAAATTCCATCTTGACATGAGAAAAAAATTCTTTGCTAATGAGGGTGCTAGAGCCCTGGAGCAGGCTGCCCAGAGAGGTTGTGGAGTCTCTTTCTCTGGACATCTTCAAAACTCACCTGAATGTGTTCCTGTGTGACTTGCCCTAGGTGGTCCTGCTTTGCAAGGGGCTTGGATATGATCTCTGGATGTCCCTTCCAACCCCTAACATTCTGCGATTGTGTGTTTGTGTGATTCTGCACTGCTCTGTCCTTGTGTTGGAGTAGAACTAACTCCCAGGTGAAAACCAGAACTGTGGCAGGAGCATGCCCAAAGAAGAAAGGTTTCGTAAAACCTCTGCCTGGCAGGTTGTGCTCACAACCCATTTATTTAGAAATGAATTTCAATCCCCGGCACTGCTTGCTTTTTTTGTACACAAATGGATCCCATAGGACTTAAGAAGAAAAACTTTTGCATCCCAGAGGAATACGCAACACACTGTAATATCAGTCACTTTGCTTCAGGAAAAATAGATTGGCTAAATATATCAATGCTGATACCCTGCAAAAAGTAGTTTTGCTTTCAGGGTGTTGCAGAGGAACAAAATAGGTCTTGTACAGTGTGGATCTTTCAGGCTTGTTCGTAGCATCTTAGACTGCAGGAGCTAATTTTCCAAGCATCAGCATCTTTCAAAGGATGAGAAAGACACGTAGGTACTAGGGGAAAGTTACTGGAAGGAGACAAAATATTTTGGTATTGCTGCAGTCCTCTCTGTGGCCCAGACTTATTAAATTCAGTGGTATAATAAATGAGTATTTTTTTCATGGAGAACAGTATATAAAAATAATGGATCTGTAAACAGCAAAGCTGTGCTTGAAAACTGAGGTGGAAATTGTTGTTCACAGATTCACAAATTGCACTGGGTTGGAAGGGACCCTCAAAGGTCATCTTGGCCAACTCCCCTGAAGTCAGCAGGGACACCTCCTACCAGAGCAGGCTGCCCAGGGCCACATAGAGTCTGATCTTGGATGTCTGCCGGGATGGGGCCTCAACCACATCCCTGGGCAGCCTTTTCCAGTATTTCACCACTCTCATAGTAAAGAACCTGATGTCCAACCTAAATCTCCCCTGCTCCAATTTCAAAACATTGCCCCTTGTCCTATCACCAAAAGCTCTTCCAAACTGTCCCTCTGTAGGTCTCCTTCAGATATTTAAATGTAGCTCTATGGTCTCCCCAGAGCCTTCTCTTCTCCAGGCTGAGCAGCCCCAACTCTCTCAGCCTGTCTTCATAGGCGAGGTGCTCCAGCCTTCTTTGTGGTGCCCTTCTGGACCTGCTCCAGCAGGTCTCTCTTATTGTGAGAATTAGAGATGCAGTATAATAGTAATGGAGAAAGTAATGGAGAATTAGAGCTAGAACCAAGGTGTTGGAATGCTTGCATTGTCTACCTCACTGATGTTCAGGCTTGGTGCATTTAGGGTGTTACTTACAGTCTTTATTGTAAAGTTAAGTGAAGGTTACTTAAAATATGACTGACTTCTGCAGAATTCTAGAAATACAAATAAAATTAAGTAAATGCTACTTGTCTGTTTGCTGGTTGGGTTTTATTTCTGTTTTCTCTCTTCTCGGGGTAATGCTGACTTGTTTTGATACTTAATCTTTCTCAGAAATGTTTGCTTTCCTCTTAGCAGATAATTAAAAGTATTTCTGCTCTGTTTTCTTTGTGGGAGAAAACAACAATAAATACCTGTTATAAAGTGCTTCAAAGGCAGGCAGTAGCACAGCAGTTGTATGGTGAATGCAGCTATAATTACTAGGTCCAAAGCTCCAAAATTCTTTGCTGCCATGTTCCTGCCCCTTTTTAAAGGGTAAGGAAATTAAGTGCCTACATTGCATGGTGTTGGAACAAAGGAGCACAGAAGGGCATAGAGATTAAAGGACACTTTTCCGTGTGGGCTGAATTCAGTAGTTTTTGGATGCTGTCTTTGAAGACTCTGTCCACCCATACTGGGTGGTTTCATCAAGACAATGTTTCAGACAATAGAAGTGTAAAAGGAAATAACATGAATAATTTGGGGGCTGAACTGTTGGAGAGAAGCATTAGGGAAAGGGACGTGGGGGTCCTGGTGGACAGAAGGATGACCATGAGCCAGCACTGTGCCATTGTGGTTAAGAAGGCCTATGACATCCTGGGCTGCAGTATGTCCTGCTGGGGCAAAATGGGCCCTGAGCACTTGCTTGCAGTGCTAATACCCTGTCTGTTTGGCTGGGTTTCAAATTTCTCTCCTGCCAGTGGTCCATTTTGCCTCGAGGAGCAATTGAAGGGGTTTTGCTCTGGAGGGGCTTATGCTCCTCCTCCTCTGGTGGGTGTTGCAGGCTAGCCCCGGGGGACACGTGACTCCCTCCCAGGCTTTGTTCGTTTTCGGTAGCATGTCCAGGCTCTCCTACCCTCTCTGCCTCGTGGTTGCATCGAGAACATAAAATTGGAATTGTAACTTCCTCATCTATCATTTCAGTGCTGATCAGTGAGTAAATGTGGCTACTAAATCTGTTGGAGTCTCTGGTTTTCCCGCCAATAGCCCTGCCCAGGGCAAAGGGAATCCGGCTGGCAGCGGCGATTGCTGCTCCTCACCCTTGGATATTTGCAGTTCTTTATTCCTTCCCTAAATCACTTTGAAGGGGTCTTCCTTTATGCCTTTTGTGTAAGCAATTCCCGACTGGGTATTCGAACCTTACCTAATTGTAAATAGTTCACTGTTTAGGGGTGTGTATTTGTTTGGTGTGGGAATTCGTGTTAATAAAGTTTTAATATTTAATATTTCCCGAGTATCAAATTTGAATATTCATAACAAGTAGAACGGCTGTGGTTAGTAGGTCCAGAGGGGTTTTCCTCCCCCTCTACTCTGTCCTGGTGAGACCACATCTGGAATATTGTGTCCAGTAGTTTGATACCATGAAATTTGAAAGAAGGTAATAAACATTCTGAGTACTTTCTGAATCAGAATTGTTTTGGTTGGAAAAGATCTTCAGGATCATTGAGTCCAACAGTTCTCTAACTCTATCAAGTCTTATGCTAAACCATGAAACTATGTCCCTCAACACCACGTCTCTGCCTCTTTGAAGCACCTCCAGTGACAGAGATTGTACCACCTGCCTGGAAAGCCTGTTCCAGTGTTTGAGAACCCTTTCAGTGCAACTTGAAGCCATTTCCTCTAATTGTATCACCTGATACTAGGAAGAAGAGACCAGCTCCCACCTCACTCTCTTTCAGGAGAGCATCTTTCAGGGCATTGTAGAGAGCAATGAGGACTCCCCTCAGCCTCCTTTTCTCCAGTCTAAACAATCCTAGTTTTTTTAGGCTCTCCTCACCAGACCTCTTCTCCAAACCCTCCATCAGCTTTGTTGCCCTTCTCTGGATGTGCTCCAACAACTCAGAATTAAAGAATCACAGAATGTTAGGGGTTGAAATGGATCTTGAAAGATCATCCAGTCCACCCCCCCTGCCAGAGCAGGATCACCTATACCAGATCAAACAGGAACACATCCAGGTGGGTTTTAAATATCTCCAGAGAGGGAGACTCCACAACCTGTCTGGATAGCCTCCTCCAGAGCTCTGGTACCCTCACAGGGAAGAAGTTTTTCCTTATGTTCATGTGGAACCTCCTCTGCTCCAGCTTGCACTCATTGCCCCTTATTCTATCATTGGACATCACTCTGCAGAGCCTGGCTCTGTCCTCCTGACACTGCCCTTCACATCTTTATAACCATGGGTGAGGTCACCCCCCAGACTCCTCTTCTCCAGGCTAAAGAGTCCCAGCTCACTCAGTCTGGGCAGCCTGTTCAAGTTCTTCTTGTAAGGAGGGCCCAAAACCGAATCCAGTACTCAAGGTGCCACCTCAGCAGTGTTGAGTCCAGGGGCACAATCTCTGCTCCTGTGAGCCACTTGATTGCTGATCCAAGCCAGGATGCTTTTGATCTTCTTGGCCACTCGAGCACACTGCTAGTTCATATTAAGCTGGTTATTGACCAGCACCTCCAGGGTCTTTCTCTGCTCAGCAGCTATGTGAGATTGTTGTGACCCACGTGCACTTCTTGGATGTCTGCTAAATAACTCATTTCTTTTTTGGAACATTTTCTATTTAGTTGGCTTATCTTAATACAAAGCTTTGTTCGTGTGGTCTGTCTGTTTACAGTTTTTGTTTGGTGCTTCTTTGTGCATCTTATGATCTTTGTACCACCCTGTTTTCCGGAGCCCCACTTTATTCAGCCTCTTCATGGACTCCAATAGCAATTGCTTTTAAATCACAACCCCCCAAGCAAGTGAAGAGGAAGGTTGTTTGCTTTCTCTTCTACTGCCTTATTATGTGGGTAAGCTAAAGAAGGCATTTAAGAGTTGAAACTTCAATAGCATTTAGATCATTACAGCAAGTTTGAAATTACAGAAGTCTAGTAGAATTCATTGCTCCCCAAATGTCTTACGGGGTTTTTTGTTCCCAAACTGAAGCTGTTTGTTTTTACTGACCATGTAAAAGCTATCCTGCTTATAGGGATACAGTTTACATAAACTAAAATATTTTATTAGTTTAAGATCTTTAATTGCTGTGATCTTATTAGCGTTAGGAATTTAACATGATGGTGTTTGATTTGCAGTGCAGGACCTAACTCAGGTGTGCACAACTTCAGGGTATCTCAGTGACCTCGTGTTCCTAATCCTGCCATATCGGCAGCAGGTTTTGTCCCCTTTCAGGAGCTCTGCAGCTTCTCCTATTTAGGGCAGCCTGCACAGTCACTAGAAGGCTGGTTTTCACTTACCTCCCTAACACTGCTATAGATTGAAAACATGGATTAGCTAGACAAATTATTCCAAGCTAATTAGTTAAAAATAGATTCTCTTTTCCCAGATACTCTTGTAGTTCCCTTCAGCTATTTAGCACTTTATAATGAACAGCATTACACTAGTGGGCCACCTTTTAAATACATTTTCTCCTTAAAAATCAATAAAGACCTTTTAAAAAAATTCAATAGTCAACACCCATGACTTTTTGCAGGTGACTAATTCAATGCCATCAACATACCAAGTGATTTTAATTCTACAAGTGAAAGCAAATTGTTGCTGTTTGCTAGAGCATTTCTATTAAAAGTGCATCCATGAAAATTAGAGACTGTCGTTATATTTTTTAGTTTTGCTTATGCAAACCTTTTAGAGGATGCTTTCTGCATTTACTAGAACAGGCCCTTTTAGAATACAAATTACTCTTGAAAATTAAATGAATCATTCCCAAAGTAAATCTTAAGCAGCACCATAAATTTGTGTCGATACAGCAGCACTGTTACAAGAGAATCAGCTGTGCAACAAGATACATGCAGAACTGGTGTGCATCCAAGCAACGCTGTAAACTGGGGCCAGCCCCAGTCATAAATCCAGGCTGGATGCAAAGCAGGTTGAGAGCAGCCCTGAAAAAACAAAAAAAACATGGAGGTGTTGATTGAGGAAGAAGCTCAACAGGAGTTGGCAGTCCAGAAGGCAAATCGTGTCCAGGGCTGCATCAAGAGGAGTGTGGCCGGCAGGGCAAGAGAGAGGATTCTGCCCCCTCAAATACTGCATCCAGTGTTAGTATCCCCAGCATAAGAAGAATATGGAACTGTTGGAGCGAGTCCAGAGGAGGGCCACAAAGATGATCCAAGGGCTGAAGCACCTCTGCTATGAGGACAGGTGAGGGAGCTGGGGTTGTTCAGCCTGGAGAAAAGAAGATGCTGGAGGGACCTTAGAGCTGCCTTCCAATAGCTGAAGGGATCTTATAGGAAGGCTGGAGAAGGACTTTTCATGAGGATGTCTAGAGACAGGACAAGGGAGAATGGTTTGAAGCTGAAGGAGAGCAGGTTTAGGCTGGATCTTAGGAAGAACTTCCTCAGTCTGAGGGTGGTAAGACTCTGGAACTGTTTTCCCAGAGTGGTTGTGGATGCCCCCTCCCCTAGGGGTGTCTAAGGGCAGACTGGATAACACCTCAGTCAACCAAGTCTAGTTGAGAGGCATCTCTGCCCATGGCAGGATGACTGAATTAGATCATCTCTGACATCCCTTCCAATATAAGCCATTCTATGATTGTATGATATAAACTTAACAAGAAATGATCTGTTAAATGAGTCCTCCTTATTTATGGGAGCAGCACTATAACCAGACTTGATTTGGTTACCTGGATAATAGAAAAAATAATGGCATTAAGCCAGAAAACATTAAAGTTACGGTGTACCAAAGGCAGGGGATCTCAGAGAAGTGGCCCTTGGACTTAAATTCACATTTCTGAGAGTGGTTTGAGGAACCTTAGACCTGTATCAAAGTCACCAGTTGTAAACAGAGAGAATGGCAGGAGTTATTAGCTAGCACTGTTGATGTCCTGTGGTCCCAGCAAGGTCACTCAGCCTAATTTTTGCAAGGGACTGCTGTGGAACTACAATTCAGTTTTGAGAAGTGAAATGGTAGATTGCTTGGGGGAGGAGGGGGCTTAACTTTTAGGCAGACTCTGTAATAACTTGGCACAAGCAAGTATTGAGGTTCTTGTTTCTAGTAAAACTGTGAGGACAGAAGCTATTTCCTTGGAATTTACAGGGGCTGTTCTACTGTGTCTTTCACTGGAGCAAAGTCTGTTTCCCTTCATGCTCCTAAGGAAAAGGCTCTGAAATCTGCAAAGTAACTAAGCCTGTTTTTTCTTAGGGGAGAGTTTGATCTTTCTACACACTTAGGTTTATTAAATGCAATACATCACTGTGTCCTATTATCCTACATACAGAACATCTGCTTATTGTTGAAATAACTCAAGTTTTTCCAGTTCTCTTACTTGCCTTCTCTTAATACATGATTTTGAGTTGATGTCCTTTAAAGTTCTTTTACTGAAGTAATAGCATGCTGTGCTGAAATGAAATGAGGGAGGTGATTCTGCCCCTCTGCTCTGCTCTGCTCAGACCCCACCTGGAGCAGTGGGTTCAGTTCTGGTGCCCCCAGCATAAGAGGGACGTGTAGGGACATGATCCAGAAGAGGCCATGACAATAATCAGAGGGCTGGAGAGCTTCNATCTACGAAAGGAAAATCCCATATAATTAAAGCAATGCTTTTTGTATAAGATTTACACAGATCACACAACTTTCTGGTAACTATGGGTTTAACAGCCTTTGGAAATAAAATATTTCTGTTTGTTCTTAATCACAGAATCATAGAATGGTAAGGTTGGAAGGGACCTCAAAGATCATCTAGTTCCAAACCCCTGCCATAGGCAAGGACACCTCCCACTAGTACAGGTCACTCAAGGCCTCGTCTATCCTGGCCTTGAACACCTCCAGG
>WBNM01004816.1:6753-46994 GCA_013399055.1 Ramphastos sulfuratus
AAAAAAAAAAAAAAAAAAAAAAAAGAATAGTAGGGGGAGAAAAAGAGCCCTTTCCAGTGATTCTCAGATCATTGACACGATCGCCCATAATGGAGCCAAGACGGTGACTTTTATCTCGCTGTTCCTCATAGTCCTTAATTTGGTGCTCATTGACAGGACAGACGGTAATGACACTTTCAGAACTGTTATGGTCTGGAGTGACAATCTCTCCATTTCGCCCATGGTTTATTGACACCATGGGCTCATTGTATCAACTTAGGCTTGTGATTACAGAATTCTCCAGCGACAGGCTCGTCGGGGGGATTTTAATTCAAATTATAGACTAGCCGTCTATACTGTGAATTCATATTTAGACGGCGCTTAATCGGAACAGAGAGACGGTGCTATAAATAATAAAAACAACAGTTCCCGTGTGTCTATCCATTGTCCTCCATATGAAGACCTGGTAGAGCTTTTGCCGGAGGAAGCCTGGGCGCATGGTGTAAGAGAGGAAAGGGGGGGCAAGTGTGTCCCTCAGGCAGCGGGTGAGGAGGAGCAGCTCCCTTGGGACAGTGAAGGAGAACCCGGCTGCCCCCTCGACATCCACCACTCAGTCTTATGCCATGGAAGCGAGCGCGGCCAGAGAGGACGGGAGAAACGTTTTAGGCACATAAAGATCTGCAGTACCTCTGGGTTGAGTTGAGGGTATGATTGTGTGTTGGG
This sequence comes from Ramphastos sulfuratus, assembly GCA_013399055.1. Lineage (NCBI taxonomy): Eukaryota > Metazoa > Chordata > Aves > Piciformes > Ramphastidae > Ramphastos > Ramphastos sulfuratus. The sequence goes on from WBNM01004816.1 coordinate 7,456, forward strand.
GGAAGGGGTAACAGCCGTTTTTCCGTGGAAATCAAGAGTGAGTGGGGCTTCTCCAAAGCCCGCACCTGTCCCTTCGGAGGCCTTCCCACTGGGGTCTGAGGAACGTGAGGCAAAGCTCATGAGGTGCCCGCCGGGCCCAGCTTGCTCCCAGTTGGGCAGAGCGGGGGCAGCGCTGCGGATAGGCAAGTGCCAGGGAGAGGCTGGTAGAGAAGAAATACAAGGTTAAATGGGAAATGGGCATTTGAGGTTGCTTTTCTGGTTTGTTTCTCCAAGTCTCCCTGCTCGAGAGAGAGATGTAGGAAATACCGGCATCCAAAAAGCCTCCTCCTTCCAAAAGACATAAATAAACTAAAAATGCACTTTTCCTCCAAGTGGAGAGGAACGAGAACGAGCACAGAGCTCTCCCCTACTACCCTTTGCTGCCAGCTTTCTGCCAAGCCTGGGACCCGATCCCAGATTTACAATATTTGCTCCTTTGAGTAACGTCCGCAGAATAAAACGGAATTACGGACTGAATCCAGGAAAACAGCATTTTGGTTAAAGCAGTCACTCGGGATCCTTGATTTTATGTGCCAACTTCTGCCCTTAGGAGGGGGAGTTTACGACCCCTTTACAACCCCTCTCACAAACTGCTGTTTGTAAGGGGAGCACTAACAGCCCCTCTCTTGGAACCGGGTTAATCATTCACCTTTCAGCAGGAGTCACTAATTTTTTTGTAAAGTGCCTGCTGAGGTTAAACCGTGTGTGCCAACTGCTCCGTATTTCTTAAGTTTCCTGTGGTAATTGACATATAATATCTGTTTATAGCCAGCTTGACAGATCTATACAGATGTATATTTTTGCTTAATTTCAGAGTTATATATACCCATCGCGTGCAAACTGAAAAAAACCCAGTAAATCTGGGAATTCCGTTGTGCAGGAAATCTGTGCAGGGCTCATGTTATTATTTATAGAAAATGCTATGTCTATATTTTGGGCGCTCTTACTACAGAATTGCCTTATTAGGAATCTCAAGCGGAGATCAAACTGAGAGAATGGGGAAAGTATACTCAGCGCGACAAACAATAATCTTTCATAAAAATCTATAATTTTTAAAGCGAAAAGTTCATTGTGATACTAGCAAACATAGGATTCATTTAATAGAAAAACCGCGGCATTATTACTTTCATCCAAGCTGTCAACAGGAGATACAAAATAACCCCAATTTAGCAGAAATAATTTAGTTTCCATTAGTATTTATCTTCGCAGGCAAGACACATAAACCGTGCTGGGTGTTACCACAACTGGCACAAACCGCCATTAAGTGCACGCCACAGAGCTAGGCAGATTCTATAAAATAACTAGCTAATTCATCTAAAAAGTTGGTGACAATGCAGCACTTCACATATTTTGGCTAATCGTTTTATATCACCCAGGTTTCTTTTAAACCTGTCATCTCCACAGTGAAAAGGGAAAAAATCCACTCCAGGCATTCACTTAAGGCTTCTGCCTTTTCCAGGAGTTGGAGGAGGGGTTGTTTATTTTCTGCGGGTTTTTTTTTTTTGTTTGTTTGTTTTTTTGGTTGTTGTTTGGGTTTGGTTTTGGGGGTTTTTTTTTTTGTTTGTTTGTTTTTTTGGTTGTTGTTTGGGTTTGGTTTTGGGGGTTTTTTTTTTTTTTTTTTTTTTTACTGTTACTTCGGGTTTAAACACACGGCTTAAAAAAAGAAATCCTTAATGAAAATGAAACGTTCAGCGCTGCTCACGAGCAACACCTGTCAGTGCTGACTTTTTAAAAACACCTTGGGAAGAAAACACGCTGGCATTTGCTAAAAGCATTGGAATACAGAAGTTAAGAACGAGGTAAAAAAATCATGCTTAGCTTTGTGCCTAACGCTACCAAAGAAGAAGTTGTTCTTTTAAGGATGTCCCGCTGCCCAGTGAGGAGAGCCCGAGCTGGAGGCGCAGTCCCTCAGCAGCATCCCTTTTCTGCCTAGGTGTGGGAGAGCAACATATATCGACCCAGGTTTTCAGAAAGCTCTGCTTAGAAACAAGTTGGCAGCTTTTTTCTCTTTTTTTCTTTTTTCCTTTTTTTTTTCTTTTCTAAGTGTTTGTATCTGCACGGAGCAAACAGCACAAGCTGGAGGCGGTTTCCCTGTCCGTAATTCACGGGATGGGCTATCTGCTAACTTACCTAACTCTATTTTACTCTGCTTACTTCAACCTTCCCACCCCCAGGGACTCCAGACCCTGTCCAGACGCCGGATTCTCGCCCTCCCGTTAATCCTTTCCACGCGCTCTGGTTCCAATCGTGACCGCAGTTACTGCCGCAGGCAGCGGGGAGACCCCAGTGCGGCCGACAGGGGGCGCCATCATCCACGCTCGGCGCCGCCTCCCGCCCGGCGCGGCCCCGGAAGAGGGGGAGAGCCCGGAGCGCAGCGGGGTCGAGTGTGGGTCTTTAGTCTGCACGGATAAAAAGAGATTAAAGGCTAAATTTTTTTTTTTTTTTTTTTTTGGGGTATCAATTTTAACCAACTACGAAAATGTAGAGCTTTCATCCTTTGATGTTTCCCAGAAAGAAACTGTTATATCGGTTGTGAAATTACATGGTTTCAGAGCCAGCGAACCAGCCGTGGAGTGGTAAAATAATTTAATTAAAAATAATAATAATATGAGCACCCGAGCTTCCTCAGAGGCACTTAAAAGCTGACACATGCCCCTCCGTCTCCCCTCTCTCTAGCTCTCCCGATGCTTCCTGACTGCCGTTTGATGGGAATAATTAAAAATAAAATAACCCCAGGCTAGCCAGCGGCTCGCGTCCCCTGCTTGAAGCGCGCCGTCCTCACCCTGCCTCTGAACGGCCGGCCTCTGCCGCTCAGCCCTGCTCTGAAGAGGCAGGACACCGCACAAAAGCAAATCGCTAACATGGTAAATCAAATGTTGGTCTTTTACCATATTAAGCATAAATAAAATTGTAACCGGCTACCCACTTTCCCCCTACTACAAAAACTCTTCACCTGTATTTAAATAGCACGTCTTTAATTACAGCAGTTGGGGATGTATGAGGCTGAAATGAAATTAGCAGTCATTACCAGTCCTTTAACTCCGTGGTGCTTTTGATCAGCACTAAATTAGCTTTCCAGTCCTAACAAAGGCTCTATAGCAAGCAGTGGGCTGTAAATAAGACAGCTCGACCTGCCCTCAACACCTTTTCTCTTGTCAATCATAGCTCTATCATTCAGCCCAAGATTAACCTTTATCTACCAAATTCTAACCAAAAAAAAAAAAGGAAAAAAAAAAAAAAAGGGGTGGGGGGGAGGAGGAGGGAAAGAGGGGTGAAAAAAATCCAGCCTCAATTTTGCTAAATGTAACTAAAAAGAACTTCCCTTTCAATGGTATTATAATGAGCCAAAAATGTCAAATTATATCTTTTCCCAACCCGAATTGCCGTGCAGCCTTAGACCAAGGCAGTTAAATGTATTGATTTATTTTTAACTTCCCCGGGCACGGCCCCCTCTCCCAGTCAATGCCTTGTCCGGGGACGCGCTGCTTCTCCCCACCTGTGTAACCCCTCTTTCAGCGCTCGGGACCCCGGGAGCCTCGCCGGGCCTGCGTCCGCCGCTTTTGCCCAGGAGAGGGCTGGGAGCCTGCGGCGCGGGCATGGAGCGCCGGCGGGAGAGTGCGGACTGCGCGCAGCTGACAGGGGGCGCCAGAGAGCAGCAGCCGCGGGCGCCGCGCCAGGGCTGCGCTGCTCATGTGAGCCCCTTGCGCACCCAGGTAACCCCCGCCCGGCCCGCTGCACCTCACCCCGCGTACGGTCCCGCGGAGCCCCCCCCAGCCGGAGCCTCCTCCCGGCAAAGGAAATCGACAGCGCGTCACTCAGAGCGGTGAAATGGCTTAACGCCTGCCGCAGAGCGGGATGCGCCCTGCGCATCTAGGTGTTGCGCTCTCTCTCCGCTGTTTACCCCACGGGGGAACGCCAAAATAACAGTCCCGTCTGAAGCACCCCGGGGCGGCGGGGGAGCTGCTCGGCTCCGCTCCATCCCGGCGACTCTCCCCGTGCGGAGACCATCAGGCAGGCAGAGCACAGGCAGCTTGTGAACGGGGAGCCCTTCTGCCCCGCGGTACGGTCGCGATCTGCTACCGCGCAGTTTCAGCGGAGCCCAAAGCCGTGCACGAGTCCCCGAGGTTAAGACTGCGGAGCTCAGAGCGGCGGGTCGTAGGTGGGAGCTACATTTCCAGATCATTTTAAAGGTCATGGGGGAGGAGGGGGGAAAAACTGTGAATGTCAAAGTTGTGCTGCAGCTACTTACATGTCGGTGCCAGAGCAGGGTGGTGGCTACTGAGCGGTTTGATTGGCAGCTTAAAGCGAAAGTCCGCGAGGACTCCTGAGCCCGGCTCAGTCCCGGGGGTCTGAGCACTTTTCATCGGACAGAGGCAGTTGAAGGATGCTCGCACGTCCCCTTCTCTTCTCCTCTCCTCCTCCATCCAGGACAGAGAATGAATCCATTTCGTTTTTTCTTCCCCTGGCTCTCCTTCCGTTTGCCTACACATTCTCCAAGTCCTAGCCCTAGCTTTTAACTGCAGTCCCTGGAACAAGAGCGGAAAAAATCGTTTATGGCTTAAAAATCCGAATGGCTGATTTCGTGTGTGTGTGTTATAAGAATGCACCCACAACAACAAAAAAGTCACTTCTCTGTCCCCCACCGTACAGCAGAAGAATAATAAAAAAGCTTTATATTTTTGCAGTGGGTATTCAAAGATAATTTGATGCCATTGTTTCTGCTACAGATGGTTCTTTTTAATACAATAACACTGCTCTTTGTGCATACTACACACAATAAAAATCGAAAGCGTTCTCTTGAATAACCATTTTGTTCTCGCTTGTATACAGGCCAACAAAAGCTGCCGTGAGGTAATGGGTTCTGTTTATTGAAGCCATAGAATAGAGGTTTGATAAAGATTTTTGTAGGGGGTGGGGGTGGGGGAGAGGAATTAAAATAAAGACCTCGCAAGGTCGAGCTGATCTCTGCGTATTTATTACCACTGAAATATTTTATCAATATATTTCTTCGAGTTGCAGCTGCATGGATCCCTCCTCCCCTTCCCCCGCGCCCCATTCCTAATCAGCCCAAACATCTGTTTCTTTGAATTTGGGGAGATCTGCAGTCGTAGCCAGACCTAAAACCCTAGACTTTCAGAACGAGTGGGGTAAACCAGTTCAGAGGCGGTGGAGAGGCGAGGCTGAAGAGCCCGGCTGTGCAGTGTACGCGCCTATCTTTGTGTGCGTTGTTTTGCAATCTGCTGTCCACGCAAACGCACACACAAAGGAGCAAACCGGTGCTAACGGTCATCGGGATTAGCCCACGGGATTTCCCGGCGTGGGGACACGCGGCATGTCCGTTCACCACAGCATACTCCGAGGCACGCAGTTCCCGCGCAGCGCGTCTGTTGCGCGCCGCCGCCGCCCGCATAGTTCCTCAGACTCTCTAAAGCCCTCCCCGCAAACCAAGCTCCTGCTCTACCCCCTCCGCAGATGGCGGAGCGCACCGAGCAGCCGCCACCGAGAGCCAGCCAGCGCCAAAGGTGGTGCGGTATCTCGCAGAGTTCTTGCGCGTTGCTAACTTTCCTCTAAGTAATGAATAAATTAGCACCACTTGAAGGGCGGGCGACGGGGGCGACGGGGGCGGGGGGGGAAGGGAAGGAAGATGAGGGGGAGGATAAATATTAGAGGGAAACGCCAGGACCCGCAGCTATTTTCGCGCTGGAAATTGTTTCACAGGTCAATAGTTTTGCGCCCCGTTACCTAGTTCTGGATCTGGTTACAACTGTAGCAACTCGAAGGGAGCCCCGAAGCAAAAGAAAGTGCTTAGACAATGGGGCTCTGCGGGAAAGTTGTTAGTCAGGGGCTGTGTTTGTCTACCTTTCTATAGGAATTAATGCCACAGTTCTCTGTGCCTCTGTAGTCTGGACTGACAGTAATCCACCTCCGTGACTTCTGCCCTTTGTGTTTTCACAAAACTCGGCTCACTTGTAGCACGACAACAGCACAGAATAATGACTTTAACCTTCAAACATTCTTTAATTAGCTTTTTCAGCAAACTGAAAGATGCTCAAATGAGCCCTTTGACAAAAACTGACCTGCGCCTGCAAATTCTACTTTCACTTTTGGGACTAAGACGTTATTGGTTCGCAACTCGTCTGAAGTCATCTAATAAGGGATTATTTAGGAACTATTACCCACACGCCAATTAAAGCCTTTCCGATGAAATTCGGGAGACAAAGATAAGCATCAAAACGGAAAATTAAACTATTTGCACATGGCTTGTTTTTCAACAACCCATTTTCCATCTCAGGATAAACATCTTCGCGCCAGCTCGCTCCGCCGGAGAGGGGAGGGTGCGGGGAGCGCTCTCGGGGCGGCGACGGCCGTGTCCCCGCCGACAGTGCCCCACGCAGCGATCCCGGCCAGCACCTCCGTCCCCGCACCCGGGAGCTTTTCCTCTCAGGCTCAATGCCAACAAGGCTCGCAGGGAGGGCGGCGGAGCTCACCTCCACGTCCAAGCAACCTCCTGTCATTTTGTCTTTACATCTAAAAGGGAAACCAGGGGGGTGGTGGTGGTGATAAGAAGTGGCGTAAAAGATCCAAACCTACCAAAGTTAAGCAAACCGTGCAAGAACTTTCCTAAAGTGGTAAAATTCCGTAAGAAAGTATCGCTCCTCCTGAAGAGGAGCAGTGAAGGACAGGAATTAGTAGGATGCGCGCGTTCTGCTGCCGAGGGTGGTTTTTTTGGGTTAAACGGTAGTTAGGCTCCGAACAGTTTCATACTGACTTATCAAGGAAAGATGATTTTTTATTTTCCTGACAAAACATCCCGATGGCTCAGAAATTTTACATCGTTCTTAACTGCTGAATATAAATCTTAGAGAGAGTTGCCAGGTAAATTACAGCAACATCCTACAGCAAGCTGACAATGAGATTCCAAGAACGCCACGCATCTGGGAGGGAAATACGAATCCCTCTTTTTAGCCTGAAGCACGAAATTGGCTTAAAGCTCTTTTTGCAGATAACCAGAAACGAAATCATCAGTGCGTGGACCGGGTGGCTGCAACTTCCCAACACTCTGCAGCAATTTCTAAGAATGGCTACAAAGGTTTTAAAAAAAAAAAAAAAAAAAAAAAAAAAAAGAGAGAGAGAGAGAGAGAGAGAATAAGCGAACCATAGGTTAAAAGAGCATCTCAAGATGCATATTTTCCGCCCTGGTCCATGGAGAACTGTGGTCCCATACGGGCATTGGATCCACGGGTGGGAAAGATGAATGTCTTAGATTTCGGCTTTTACAAAAGTCATTTTAGGCTCGGAAAAACCTCACCTGCACCCAGGTGCATACTTAAAATAACGGAACATTTCAATTCTAAGAAATGCACCTGTATCCCTGTGTTGCATGTCCAAAAAGAAAGGAGCAGCAGGGTGCTTACCGAAACCGTTCTGCCGTGGAGGGGCAGATGTTTGCCTGACAGCTGTGCCCAGAAAACTAATAATTTCTGAATTTCGGGCTTCCTACTCGGGACAGACCACTGACCCTGCTTTAAAGGAGACAGACAGTCAGGCTACTGCTGGAATTTCTTTCTCCCCGCCAGCATTTCCACACTCGGAGTCTCTGCCCGTTGCTCCGCCACAGCCTCCGCCTGGCTCCCCCGCCTCGGGCCTCCGCCGCCTCGCCCAGGTTAATTTTTCCCGGAGGAGAGGAGGTTCACGGACAACTGGACTACTCCTTGTTTCCCATTCTGTCTCGCTGACAAGAGGGTTAAAGTTTAATACGAGGAGGATGCCCCCAGCCACCGCATGTCCACGGCTGCCGAGCCGGGCGGGGACGGGTAGGGCAGCTCCCGGGGTCCCCGCCGCAGAGCTCCGGAGGCGGGGGCTAGAGGGCAGTGCCTGGCCGGCCTGGCTCCGGGCAGCAGGGAGCAGTCACCGCACTCACGTTCCGCTCCGTGGAGAAAAAGGGAGAGGAAGAGCCGAGCGGCCCGCAGAAACCATCACTCACCACACGCCTTTACTCTGGGGCTTTCTTCCCAGGAATAGGGCTTCCAAAAAGACCTTTCCCAGAAGTTCTCAACCTTTCGTTTTCAGATTACCAGTATTCAGGCTTTACTAATCCAAAAGCTACTTTGAGTGGTAATGCGCTGCCCGCAAGGACGTGCAGTCCATAGGTCGGAAAGGCTAGACAAGTTTCCCACCACCTTGCAGCCTTAAAACGATATTCGTGACACACTGAGAGCCGCAGCTTTTTTATTTATTTTTTTAAAAATAGTTTTAAAAATTTTGTTTGTTTGCTTGGTTTGTTTTGTTATTCCCTTCATACCTCTGGGACGTGATGGCAAAAAATCTAGTATCTTAAAAGCAAAGAACCTGCATTTTACAAGAGCAGTTCTGGAGGAGTTGCAGGCTTGCATAGCAGGGAGGTTATTTCCACTGTATGGAAACCTATGTAAGAACTTTAGATGTTCCAAAGTTCGGAGATTTTTCAACTGTTTAGTGTTTTGGGGTTTTTTTGGGTTTTTTTTTGTTTTGTTTTTTTGGTTTTGTTTTTTAATTTTTTTGTTTGTTTGTCTGTTTTTTTCCCCCATGATTACTGTGGGACACGAGACCTGAGACCTGATCATTTATTACCTCAATTTTTACTGCAGTATTTTTGCTATGGGTAGCTGTGGTGTCAAATACACCTTTACTAAAAGCTATCCACGTGCTTCTGGGAAGCAGAAGGTGTAGCGTCAGTAATATTCTGTAAGAATTTTTGTCCAAATATCTCTGGCACTTGATATCTTCACACACTCAGTTCTTTAGATGGCAGCCTTCTTTGCAACTGCATTGATTTTGAAAATGTTTTGGCAAATCACGAGTGCAATTACAGAAGTAGGCAATGTGCATAAATGTGCACATGCCTTATACTCAAGCACATGCTATACAGGGTAGGTATGACAATATACAAGATAGCAGCTGGCACATATGTGCATATGCACATTTGTAGGAGTCAGGGACCCCCTTCACACATAGTTCTACATATGCTCATGGGTTTTGCATGTATTTTTAGATATTAAACGGTGCAAGAAACATAATTTTGAAAGTTAAATTCTGAATATATTGCCATGGAGTAAGGTGATGATCCATAACCCATGTGCAGGTCACTTCTCAATACTTGCATTTTCATCACATGCTTATTGTTGACGTTAGTAGACTGGAACAGGAAAGGGGAGTGCCCAGTGAAGGAGGCTCCCAGTGAAGCCTGGAGCTCTTCACTGCTCGTCACTTTCCTGATCTTCATTCGCTTAAGACATTGGGTGAATTTGGGGAGGTTACTTTTCTTTCTTTTTTTTCCTGAGGCTTCTGTATGATTTCAAGCAGTCTATCATTCCTACCTCATCACAGCAACATCTGCGGATCTCAGTAACCTGCAATGACTTTCTGAGGAAAGTTCAGTTTGTTTGGAAATGCCCAGATTTAGATAGATCCTCACAGGCTTTGCCTCCTATTATTCTTTCCCTCCCCTCCCAATATCTGTTTTCAGTCTGACTATTACAGAACCCAAGATAATAATGTTGGCCCATATCAGGCCTCTATACATTGCGCTCAGCACTTCTTCCTCTGAGCAACATAGGCCCTAGGCAGAAATCCCTCTGCATAATCTGAAACCCTTCACCAGTATTATGACTAGTGATTCCAAGGTTCCTGGCAGGTCAGGAAATCCAGGTTATTTGGAAGAACATTAATACATGAGAATATGCAGAAATGAGGGACAGCTATTTGCAGCAGGAAAAGGGCAAAAACCTCATACTGTAGCTGGCACTGAATTAAAAAGTGTACAATGGATTAGATATTAACCACTTCTATCAAATCCAAGGCCTAGGAACCTAGGGGGAGGGAAGTGTGTAAGAGCAGATGCTTAGAAAGTAGAGCACCCCAATTAACCTCATTATCTGTTACAAAACTGTACTATTAATATTTTGGGTTTTTCAAATCACTGTTGTTGCTGTCGAAGAGAATCTGTTGACTATAGCATGTGTTTTGCTCTAGTCTCCCAAATCAGCATTACCCTTCTTAAGGTCAGGGGAATGTATCTTACAACATTCATATATTTAAAAAATATGTATTGTTATTTTAATGGGCACTGTGGATAGTTTAATTTCTATGTGTATTAAATTAAACATATGATGAACAGGGTATAATAGATTTTCTATAATTTAGCTGCCAGTGTGGCAACAGAAGCCAGTTACTCTCACCAGCAGACTTGTCAGTGGTTTGTTTACTAGCTTATTTGAATTAAAATAAAGCTTCGCTTCTGCTGACTGCACATCATTATCTATGAGACCATAATCCTGCTAGCAAATCCTATATCTTCCAGAACTGGCTCTTTTGTTTGGGATTACTGAGAGCTTAGCCTATAACAAAGAGGAATAAGGCATCCCTCTCATCCTCGTAATTAAGTGTGGGGAGTAATTTAGAAACAAACCCAGAAAGATGTACAATTTGGAGTTCTGCTTCTATACAGGATTGGGGAACAGAAGAGGCCAAACACTGATTATATTAGCACAATGTTTAAACTATTAGACTACTGTACAACAGGAATCCAGCCTTTAAAAAGAAATAGCAACTATCAATAAAGTATGAAGTTGCTTTACATTAGAAACATTTTTTTGCTTATCTAAAGGTATGCTGGAAAAATTTGGGTGGGGCCTGAAGACTGAAGGCTATTTCAAATACCAGTTTGTACACACTACATACATCTCACTTTAATAACAGCTCCAGTTTGAAATTAAGGAGAACAACTTAATACATGAAACTTGACTTTGATTTTAAAGTATCCCTTAAATTATTTTGCAGTAAGAATGTTCTCTAGCAATAGGAGTATTCACAGCAGTTGAATATGCTTGTCTAAGTGCTATATTTTGATACCACCAAGACTGGTATTTTCCTTTGGGAGAACAGGTAGGTTGAAGTTGTTAGCATTTTATGACCACCTTGGAAATGACTACAGCATTTGGGAAGAGAATAAAGAATACTTTAGCATAGGTATTCCGAGGTCAGTCAAATTCACATCAGCAATCTTTCGACTCTGTTGCTCTGCCTATATTCATGTCATTCAATTCTCTTTTTGCTCAAAACAACAGTTATGTTGTATATGAGTTGAAGAAATTAATAACTAGGTCACAAAAAAGACGGGTCTCAGGAGCATACAGATACACAATATCTACTTGCAGAGGGCTAATAAGGACAGAGGTTGATTTATAAAAGTCATTAATTGTCACAGATGGGAATTCTGAGGACCTCTGTGAAACCAAATGAGGCCCTAGTGAATTATAAAGCAGGTCCTTAGACTTAAAAAACATTTAGGCAAAGTGACAGTTCAGAACATCTGTTAGCCTTCTGTCTGAGTATAAACTGGATGTCATGGAGTGCACAGCTGTAGGCATTTTCTGCCTCTTTTTGCCAACATCTGTCACAGCATTACAGTAATATAGGTAATTATCAACACCTCATATAAACTGTTTGCTATTTTAATTTCTGAATAAGTAAAATTAGCATTATACCCTTCTGAAAAAAAAAAAAAAATCCAGAAGGGGAAAAAAAAAATACATTCCCTTTTAAAGCTGAATGACAGATCTGATCATTTTAGGAGAGCTGAAATTCAGGAAAAAAAAAATCTCGACTATGAATAAGGTCCTTAGGATAACATAAAAGACTTAGGTGAGAACAAGTTTAAATATTCTCCCTTTCTCTTTCTGTCTCTTAAAAAAAGACATCTGAATCTCATCTGTCATAAGCAAAGAAGATCAGTAGCAAGAAAAGATAGAAAACCGTTAATCATCTATGGTTTTTTCCATGCAAAAGCAGCTGTCAAATGATGTATGTTTTACCACAGTAACAAAGCCAAGGGCTCATCAGTACCAAGCAATTTTACTGTCAGCTGGTCATCTCTCTCCCTCTCCTCCACATCTGCAGGAAGAAAGAGATCACCTTACAGTGATGCACAGGAGCTCGACCTCAACAGCTGATGATGAAGCAAGTAGGGTAATAACCTGTAGAACTTGCAGAAATAAAAGCATATTCCAGGAGTTTCTCAATAACTGAACAGAAAGGGATACATGGGAAGAGATGCTCCAAACAAACAGGTCTTAAAGTCGTCTCTTCAGGATCACATTTGATCCTCTTATGCATCAAGAGACAGAAATCACTGCCCTCTCCTGAAGTTCATCTACCTGTTTATGGACAGCACAGAGAAGATTTCAACAAGTGTCCAGGTATTTTAGTTTCCTCAGCTTTGGAGGTCTAGGTGATACATTTTATATGAGCATGATATACAGAAGGCAGTTGCTTATAATTTGTGATAATCAGGCTCTTGTGAGATGTTGCTATCTGAAAATCAAAATCATCAGCTACCTTTGATAACAGCAGTCCACTTGCTGGTTGTCTTAATGAGAGTGATTTTTGTCTGTGCCTTACACAGTCTTTTAGTGCACAAGACAAATAATGGTAGAGCAGTAAAGCAATGCTATCAAACAACAGCAGTAGAGACCATGTCAGTTTGAACTTGCAAGTTTGAGCCCGGTGACAGAAAATAATCATGCAGCAATGAGTTTTACAATATTACATGAAAACAACTATCATATCTACCTCATACTTTGCTTTCACCTCAAAAAGAATAACACCTCTGCTAGAAACTAATGTTCCAACATGGAAAACCTGAAAAAGTACTGTTAGTTCTTTTTATAAAGAAGATACATGGAACAAAGTGGTCACTAATATGCTATTTTTAGTGCCTGAACTACAGTCCAGAAGATAATACCCAATTACTAGGTATAGTGCTCTATACATTGCCTGAACAACAATAGTGAACTGAGAAGCAAGAGAAAGCACCAGAATATGGTTTTGAAGTCATTCAGATTTCATGTATTTTTTTTTCTTCTAAAAATAAAGGCTTTGAAAAGAGGTGCAGTGTTGTCCAGGTTGAAGGAGGGGGGCCAGAGAAGAGTTGAAAGGGAAATGAGAGCAGATGGAGGTTGAGAAAGAAGAGAGAGAGACCTTGACTACAGGAAAAGATAGCTAGGGTGCAGATAGCCAGAAATCTAGAGAAAAGAAAGTGCATTTGGGTGCACAGTCAAAGAAAGGCATCCCTGTAGCTCTAAGCTTGTTGTATCTGTGCCTGTGAGAAAGCCCACACTCAGGACAAACTATGCAATTTGGGACTAGACAAGATTTTTACTAATTCTGCCATCTCCCCTGGTTTCCACTCTGCTAGCCTGAGAACTCTGGTGGCTGAGTTCCAGATGCACTTTTTTTTTTCCCCATCACCTCTGCCAGAAAGGCAGGAATTTTACTCTGCACCAGTACAGTTTGAGATTGATCCAGAAATTTTGGAATACTGAGATGCATAGAAACCTTACTGTCATGGTTTCTTATTCTCCCCCTTGTCTGTTTCCTGCTGCCTATTATGGCTCCTTCTTTTTTCTCCTCATGCAGAGTCGAAATTAGCTGAAATTGTGGACTTGTCCACAGAGTTTGAGGTTCACTATTCAAACAAAGACATTGACAAGAATAATTTCTACCGTGGTCCCAAGCCTCTTGTGAAAAGTTTGCAGGCTGGGACCACTTCTTTTCAAGCCCCCATCCTTCCACTGAACAATTATCACTCTGACTTTTCTTGCCTACCCCAACTCTCTATCCAGGTGGACGCTAAGCAGATGTTACCGAATTACAAGCTGCAGGATAAACATTTTCCTCCTACTTTTGGTTTTAGCACTAAGGTTCTTAACATTTATTTGAACACTCACAAATAAAACTATCTTACATATTCCTATCACCGTATTACCTAAATGCATTGTTCAAATGCCAAAAAGTACACGAGCTGCTGCAGATCACATAATAGATGCCTACACATTCACTATACCAGTAATATTTATTATTGAAACAGAGTGTTTTGTAAAGAGCTCTGAGATACCTAGGCCATAAAAAGTGTGATATAAAACAAAATGCTATTCAGTTCAATAGATGTCTGATAAGAAAAGAACCCTAAAATTTGAACAGTTCCTCCTCCCCTTAATCAGCCCTAACAATGGTACCCCAGTCTCAGTGCTGCTGCATGCAGCAATATCTGTCTTTTAAAAGAGGAATAGGAATGTGCCGCTAACAGAGAGTACTCATTGGTAGAACATTGTTAGGTGTTTTATAATTGATAGTTTTCAGCATCAGCACAAAGGTAAGGGCTTTAGCCTTGAATACTACCCACTAACAATATACCCACATAGAGAAAACTAGTGCTAAATGTATTTATTAAAATAAATGCTTTAAAATAGCCTGCTTTTCATTCAAAGTAATTATCTTACACTATGTGTAAAAGGTACTTTTGTAATCAATGGTATACAACCGGCTTCAGATACAACCACACATGTACCCCCATTACACACAGTGATGCTCATCAGATTGCATGGGACTGAATCATTTCATTATGTTCTGTAGCTTAATTCTTCAATTCCTGTAGCTTCAGCTGGAATTCGTCCAGATCAGTCCTGTTTTCTAAGACGAAATCAAAATACTTCAAGGCCACAACCATCAAATAATACAATCAGCTCTAAACACAGAATAAGGTATTTCATGTATTTTAAAGGCTCATAGTTCCTGCTCTGATAGTACCTGGGCAACATGGATACCATCTTTTAATTTAATTTTTTTTTTTCTTTTAGCACTTCAAGTCTTTTAATTACCAAAGACAAGAGAAATATGTTGTGGCTATAAGCGAATTTTGTTGCGGTCAAAATTAGACAGTAGAAGTCAGATGGAGAATTTTAAATGCTTTAAATGTTCACAAGTTCTGCCTAAGGAGCCAATCACTAACGAGATAATGCATCACTTTTTTTGTAGCAGTCAGATGGAGAATTTTAAATGCTTTAAATGTTCACAAGTTCTGCCTAAGGAGCCAATCACTAACGAGATAATGCATCACTTTTTTTGTAGCAGTCAGATGGAGAATTTTAAATGCTTTAAATGTTCACAAGTTCTGCCTAAGGAGCCAATCACTAACGAGATAATGCATCACTTTTTGGTATACACTAGATAGACCAGCACAGTCAAGAGATAAAAATGAACATAAAGAGTAGGAAAAAAAAAATATAGTAATAGCTCATGATTTTTTCCATTGAACCAGACCAAAGTAATCTCCCCTGTAGAATAGGTGAATAATCATAGTGGTGAAATGTCTTAATTACTAAAAAATGCTTAGTTTCATTTGGTTATCTGTAGAATCTTATCATCTCTTTTAATTAATTAATTTGTAAATATTTGGATGACCATCAATTTATTCATAAAAGTGGTTGAGAGTTGTAGGCTATGCAAATTCTGGTGCTAATTAATGGCTACATTCACCCTGTCAGTGGCTGATGGTCAGATACTTGCACATACAACTCTTAGACCTACAAACATTTTTCCATACAATACACCAGAATAGTTCTGTATTTGTGTAGAGTGGACAGCACTGATCTTGAGTGGCTTTTTCCCCTCAGGATCAGTGTTTCCATGGTGAGTCCCATGGGGATTTATCTTGTCTTTTCTTCCTCACAGTATGCATTTAGGGATAATAAAATAGTTAGTGAAGAGGCATCTTCTGCACTATTTTCAGTAAGTGATGATAGTCAGCATTACAGTCCAGACCCACAAAGGCACAGGGAAATCAAAGACCCTTAGGCTTCTCAACACATTCATCCATATGAGCCTGTATCTCTCAACTATCTGATTTATTCTTTTAAATATTGCACCTTGTGGGGACAGAATAGAGTTAAATGACCAAAGGTCTCCAGATAAGACTGAACTTACGTTGGTTTATCATCAAATGACAGTGATACAACTCCTCTGCCTTTGGTTTTATCCATCATTTGTATTGTACATGCACAAAGCAGGAGTGTTGTCAGCCCTCACTGCTACTGAGTGCACAGTGACAACATCCAGGGTATTTTTTGCCATCCAGAGAGGCAAAAGGGTACTGTGCTGTTAATTCTATTTTTTTGAAGTAATTGAGATTCCCTTAAAAACCTGTTGTAGTACTATACAGGATTTAATGGAAGACTAATTTAGCCTCAGTATTGTAAGATTCTAGAAGCCTGTCCAGTATAATGTTTATAAATAGTTCCACAGGGAAAAAAAAAAATCACTAATGTGAATTTAAGCACATTGGTAGCTGCTGGACTGGAGCCTTGGTGAGTCAATTTGTATTGTTAGTACTGCTCCTCTGATGCCAAATGACTGAAATTTGTCTTTTTGTGTCCATTTCCTACATTTCTTTTTGCTAATAATCCAATCTCATATACTAAATACCATTATATCATTTAGGATGTTCCAGTTATGGGGGAAAAAAAAGCTCCGTGTGAAAAGTCCTTTGCAATGTATAGCTTCTCCTCATCCCATTGCCATTAAAATGTTCCATTTCAGAAGACCTATCATAATTTTCAGTTCCTTACACTCTTCTTCCCCCCCAATAGTTATATTTCCATTATAATTCTGGGAAAAGATGTGCCTCAGTGAATGGTAACTGAGACTGTACTGTTTAACAGATGAAGTAGCTATTCTACATTTCAGAATGATTAAATTAAGTCTTACTAAGCAAAAGTTTTACACTTCTTAATCGGGACACTTGCTGCAGCCTAACTCCCATTACTTTTCTCAGGGGAGAAGAAGGAAGAACATTTGTTTGATTCTAAACATTCCATATGATTCAAAAGTCAAATCACAAACACAATGGCACATGCACACAGAGAAGAGACTGGGAAAAATCAGCTCCTTAAATGGTCAAATCACACAAATCCTCATTTGAGCCAAATTTCTTTTCCTTCCCACTATAAAACAGCACAGAAATATGAGTGCTCTGTTGGGAAGAGTAATGATTTATTTCTGATATGTATAAGCAAGGTTAGCAGTCTCAGGACTGTCACCAGGCATTTCAAGTGCTTCAGAAAAAGCTAAGAACTTCCTAAATTTTCATATGTGTGATTGCAGAAAATGGTAAAACAAACAAACAAAGAAACAGTTTACTTGCCACTGGAAGTAAATGGTTTGTCTGTCTGTAGTAAATAAGGATGTAGAAATATGCAATGGAACCCTCAGTGTCTACCTGCAGTTATGCTGCAGGTAACCAGACCACCAAGCTACCTCTTCCTTCCTGTTTTTTTTTTTTTTTTTCTATCAAACATTTAAATAGAGGAACAGCAAAAAATATTTTAGCTGTAGATAGAACAGCTTCCACTGGAGTTAACAGAGAATGTGATACTCCCATCAGTGAACTGAATAGCCTTAACTCAGAATGTCACTGAAAGCTCTTGGCCTTGGGCACAAGGTATTGCAGAAGATGCTGTGCAAAAGCTCAGATCCTTGTTTCAAGTGACTCAAAGCTTGCTGGGCCTATGGGTGTATATATAGCATACTATCCATCTTTGGCTCATCAGCTATTCAAACCTTTGGGAAAAGGGGAGAGAATGGCTTTCTTTTCTGGGTAATGGCTTGGATTTCACTTTTGTATGTGTCTGGTCATCTATTTCTCCATTTAGGTTTTGAGATGGGAAGATGCTGCAGGATTTGTACTTTATCAGTAACTACACATCTTATAAAGCTTGGGAGAAATTTGTCATTGAAACAAAGACCTCCCAAACTTTGTATGTGGGTGCAGTGGCAAAAGCACTTTTTGATATAGCAACATTTTCTCAAGTCTGTCCTCAGGAAGTACTTTGTCTTTTTCCTCTTACTATTATTTTCTGGCCTGTGAGCTGGTCGTCCTCTTGCTAACATCTGCTGGAACATAAAGGACCCTGAGACAAGACAATCTGTCAAGTGAGGACAAGAGTAGGACACTTTTTTTTCCCCTCCCCCACATTTTTTGAATGCAAAGTTGGCCATGTCTACCTAGAGACATTTGGATAAGTCAAATTAAGAAAAGAGGTGGACTCAAATTAGAGCATTAATTANAATAAACTGGATTTACTTTTTCTGCACCCCTGCCCCATTGAGTTAGTTACTCTTTCTAATAAATCTTGCTTTTGTTAAGTTTATTGCTGTGCACATCATGGCATGGAAATATGCCCCCCCAAAGGAGAATTCTCTTCTCTCTGGGAAGACATCCTGGAGGATAGTGAGTGTGCAGAGCACACTCTCCCCTTGCTGGTCATGCTGTACCAGCTGGTAGAAACACTGTATGTCTATTCTGGTTTTGCTCTGAATCACTCAGCTAAAATAATTTCTCATCCCTAATACACACTTACATGGCATCTACCATGTAAGCTATAAAGTCTAGAGAGCAGCAGGCTGTCATCTGCAGTCCAGCACTGCAGTAACACATCCTATCATTTGGAGCTTCCATGACTGTACCTGACACAATGCCTTGATTTTAATTTTTTTCTTTTACTGGGAAAATAGAAGGGAAAGAAATGAAATTGCAAAGGTGCTCTTTTGCTGTGTACTGTTTACCAATGAATGTGGTTGCATTTAGCAGTTAATACTACTCGCTTAATGAAAGTTGTGTATGTATAGTAGATACTCTGCTGGTGTAAACTGCAGAAAGCTGGAGAAGTCAGAACAGGGATTGTGGGGCAGTGCAGACAGCAAACTGAAAATGCATTCATCTCTCCTCCAGTACCAGGCAGCTGAGATTAAAAGAAATGAGAAGAGTTCACTAAGCCACTATACTCTAGTGATAGCTGCTTGCCACAGAAGAAGTTTGAAATGCTACAGCCCTACAGAACTGAAGGCAGCTTTTCAATTCCTGTTCTCTTTTTTCAACCCTGTGTCAGGTCAGAAGCCAACCAGTACTCAGTCCAGCCAAAGCACCAGGTTTAATGTTGCATTATTATTTTCCCAGTTCAAATCAGTATTCCCTATCCAAATCAGTAAAAACGTTGCTCTGTATGTCACTGAATTTTTTTTTTTTTTGAGAAAGATTCAGATGTTAAGATCTCATTTTTTTATGGCTGACTCTGTTGTTTGTTAGCTTATCAACACCAAAATGAAAAATTATTCATGCTTAATATGTCAAATTTGAAACAGACTACTATCTTTGTCATAAAGCTTCCAAGTAAATGAAAACTTTGCTTAATTAAAAAGGTTTCTATTCCTTAGTTTAGAAACACAAGCAAGAGTTTAATGAGAATAAAATGCAGCTGTACATTTGTGTCCCATATNTTTTGAATGCAAAGTTGGCCATGTCTACCTAGAGACATTTGGATAAGTCAAATTAAGAAAAGAGGTGGACTCAAATTAGAGCATTAATTAAAACAAATAAGATTACTTTCATTCGTAGAATCACAGAACCATAGAATGGTAAGGTTGGAAGGAGACCTCAAGGATCATCTAGTTCCAACCCCCTGCCATAGGCAGGGACACCTCCCACTAGTACAGGTCACTCAAGGCCTCGTCCAACTCGGCCTTCAACACCTCCAGGGAGGGAGCAGCCACAACCTCCCTGGGCAACCTGTGCCAGTGNAATCTTGCTTTTGTTAAGTTTATTGCTGTGCACATCATGGCATGGAAATATGCCCCCCCAAAGGAGAATTCTCTTCTCTCTGGGAAGACATCCTGGAGGATAGTGAGTGTGCAGAGCACACTCTCCCCTTGCTGGTCATGCTGTACCAGCTGGTAGAAACACTGTATGTCTATTCTGGTTTTGCTCTGAATCACTCAGCTAAAATAATTTCTCATCCCTAATACACACTTACATGGCATCTACCATGTAAGCTATAAAGTCTAGAGAGCAGCAGGCTGTCATCTGCAGTCCAGCACTGCAGTAACACATCCTATCATTTGGAGCTTCCATGACTGTACCTGACACAATGCCTTGATTTTAATTTTTTTCTTTTACTGGGAAAATAGAAGGGAAAGAAATGAAATTGCAAAGGTGCTCTTTTGCTGTGTACTGTTTACCAATGAATGTGGTTGCATTTAGCAGTTAATACTACTCGCTTAATGAAAGTTGTGTATGTATAGTAGATACTCTGCTGGTGTAAACTGCAGAAAGCTGGAGAAGTCAGAACAGGGATTGTGGGGCAGTGCAGACAGCAAACTGAAAATGCATTCATCTCTCCTCCAGTACCAGGCAGCTGAGATTAAAAGAAATGAGAAGAGTTCACTAAGCCACTATACTCTAGTGATAGCTGCTTGCCACAGAAGAAGTTTGAAATGCTACAGCCCTACAGAACTGAAGGCAGCTTTTCAATTCCTGTTCTCTTTTTTCAACCCTGTGTCAGGTCAGAAGCCAACCAGTACTCAGTCCAGCCAAAGCACCAGGTTTAATGTTGCATTATTATTTTCCCAGTTCAAATCAGTATTCCCTATCCAAATCAGTAAAAACGTTGCTCTGTATGTCACTGAATTTTTTTTTTTTTTGAGAAAGATTCAGATGTTAAGATCTCATTTTTTTATGGCTGACTCTGTTGTTTGTTAGCTTATCAACACCAAAATGAAAAATTATTCATGCTTAATATGTCAAATTTGAAACAGACTACTATCTTTGTCATAAAGCTTCCAAGTAAATGAAAACTTTGCTTAATTAAAAAGGTTTCTATTCCTTAGTTTAGAAACACAAGCAAGAGTTTAATGAGAATAAAATGCAGCTGTACATTTGTGTCCCATATTTATTTTTTGATCATTGATGCAAACACAATATATGTTTGAGCATAATTAGATATAATTATAATATTTCTTCAGAATGTGGCTTCCCAATAATTGTAAAGAAACTTTGCTACATAAAACATACTCCAAACTTCTGCCACTTCTATCTATTTATACTATCCTCATTATTAAAATAAATTATACTTGCATTAGAGATGGTGGGTGCTATTGACTGAGGTCCTTAGAAATTTTCACCTAAGAGTAGACTAATGCTTGGGAAAAATTGCCTTCTGCGTGGCCCAGTTTTTTCTTCTCCTGGTGGTTTCCATAAGATGTGAGGTTATTAATTCCCAATGTTTTCCTAGGTTTTTCAAGGGACTTGCTTTCAAGTTATCTTGTGCTCAGATAACTGAGGAACATGGACATGAGGGCCAACAACTTTCACTGGATTTTTTGGGGTAGCCTATATTTAGTATGCCATCCTGGTAGCAAAACTAAGGTTGCCATTAACTGATACAGCTGAGGTAATATTTAAACTAGTGCTCTCCACAGTCATCCCTGAACATGCTATGTTGTGATACAACTGGGAGACAATTAAGACATACTTAAGTAACAGTAGACCTTTGCTGTATCCAACTGAATATGGTAGAAAGAATTACTCATGAACAGTTTTCACTAAATAATCTTGAATTGCAGATTATTGCTCTGATCCATTTTAACAGCAATCACATACCCACAAACTGAATATGGTAGAAAGAATTACTCATGAACAGTTTTCACTAAATAATCTTGAATTGCAGATTATTGCTCTGATCCACTTTAAACAATCACATACCCACAAACTCAATATACTAGAAACAATTACTCATCAACAGTTTTCACTAAATAATCTTGAATTGCAGATTATTGCCCCAATCCAGCTTAACAGCAATCGCATACCCACGGCAATCACATACCCTTCTCCAGGGGAGGGATGGAGATAACTCCTAACTGTCACAACTCTGGACACAATTTAGCAGTGTAACAGATTTCTCAGAAGCACTACAGAAGGCTCAGCTCAAACCAGTGTTGAAAAATGCCCTGTACTAAATGAAGAGCATTTTGCAGCACTTCATAGCTGCAGAGTACAGCTTCCTTAAGTCTAAGTTACAGTGTCCTTAGCCACACCGATTTAGTTTTTGAACACAACATGATTTAGGTTTTGAATATGACATCCCAAAACCTTCCCAAGAACAGCTCATCTCAGATAGACACATACACTGTTTACTAATGAAATAAATAAGCAATATGCAGAATCTCTGAATCACAAAAGCTCTAGGTGAAATGGTGTTTGTGTATGTGAGCTCACAACTAACCTGGGTTATGTTATCTGTTCACATTACAGAACCCCTTGCTTCACAACAGAACTACTATTTACCATTAATGTACAAACCAGTTACTTTGCTCCAGACAGGAACCTCAGTGAAATAACTGGACAAGCAAAATGCCATCAAACTGGATTGCTTCCTGAAAACCACACTAACAGTGCAATGAATCTTCTGGACAGAGCCCTGAGGGAGTGTGCTGGTTTGAGGCTAATTGGAATATTTTCATGGAGAAAATTATATTATAGGCTGTGAAAAGCAAACACTGCTGATGTCTGCTTCACTCATAGGCTTGCTGAGATGGATAAGAACAAGAACACAAACATAGATAAGACACTCTCTTGGAGTCTCTTAGTCTCTCTCTGGGAGCCAGTGTGTCTTCTCCTCTCTGCTGAATAACCTAACTAACCACTCTGCTCCTAATCCCCCTGGCCCATCCTCCAAACTCACCTTGTGAATAAGGCAAACCTTGTGGTAAGGTAGAGGGGTGGGGAGAAGGTGGAAGGGTGGTTGGGAGCCCCTCCTGGGGACTCTGATTTCTGGGAGGGGGATTGTGGTTCTGTATTACCTTTAACTTCTATATTTCTGTAACTATTCCTGTCTATTGTTTATATCTCTGCTTGTACATTGTGCTGAGCTGTAAATAGAGCTTCAGTCCTCAACTTCCAGCTGGCTAAGTCTAGTCTGGGGGATTTTACAAAGTGTGTGGGGGTGGGGAACTCCCAAACTGTCACAGGGAGGTAGGAGACAAGGACTGTTCCCTGAGCACATCACAAGCTTCTCCTTGGGAGAGACTGATCCTCAGAAGTTGGGGACTAGTTTTCACCCCATGCAAACAGAACTGGAAAGGCATTGGATTCATCCAGGCAAAGAGGTCACTATGTACAGAGAGCTCTGGCTTTTGTTTAATTTCTAATTTGTGCTTTGTAAAAAGGAGGACAGCTAAAACATTTCTTAGTGCTAAGACAGTGTTTCTTGCCCCAAGGCATTTAAACAGACAACAGAGGTCCCTAATCAAGTACCTTCATTAGCTTTGTTCATTTGCAGTACTAATGCAAACTAATTGCTACCGGGATCAACTTGTGTGAGGCTGTATCTGTGTCCTCATAGAACTACTGTACCCTTCTGTATCCACTACAAACCAAGGAGCTGCCCCATCTAGAGCAGAGAAGGACCAAAGAAATTTGCAATGAGTTTTGCACCAGTACATATTCAACCTTCCAGTTAATTGCTTCCAGCTTCCTTTCTGTTTCAGTTGGTAACATGTAGTCCTTTTGAGTTTGTTGGGAAATACAATGCAATTCTTTTCCATTCTTCATCAAATCTACACTGCTTTGAACACATTAATTGATCTATGTGGCCAGTTCATATGACCATGAGCACTGTACAGACACATGTAAGAAGAAAGTCACAGAAACCAAATGTTGGTGAGCATTGGAAGGGACTCCTGGAAATCATGCAGCCCAATGCCCTGCTAAAGCAAGTTCACTTAGAGCAGGCTGCAACACAGTCCTGCAAACAGAGACTATTCTAGTTTGTGCACACCTCTAAGCACAAGCCAGATGCCCAGTGAAGGGAGATGATCACATACAGAAGCGCTTTGGTAGTTTACTGCAGTGTTCAGATTCTTTATGTTTGAGTTACAATATTTTCCAGAACATTGTATTTGGGCTAAATTTAGTTTATTAGATTAAAATCTGAACATGACCCAGCAGTGTGCCCAGGTGGGCAGGAGAGCCAATGGCATCCTAGCCTGGATCAGGAACAGTGTAGGACAAGGGAGGTCTCTGTGATCAGCACGGTCAGGCCACACCTTGAGTGTCCTGTTCTGGGCTCCTCAATTCAAGAGAGATGTTGAGGTACTGGAATGTGCCCAGAGAAGGGCAGCAAGGCTGGTGAGGGGCCTGGAGCACAGCCCTGTGAGGAGAGGCTGAGGGAGCTGGGGGTGTGCAGCCTGCAGAAGAGGAGGCTCAGGGCAGACCTCACTGCTCTCTACAGCTACTTGGAAGGAGGTTNTGGGAGGGGTGTTGTGTTTCTGTATTACCTTTACCTTGTATATTTCTGTAAATATTCCTGTATATAGTGTATATCTCTGCTTGTATATTGTGCTGAGCTGTAAATAGAGCTTCATCTAAACTTCCAGCCAACTGAGTTTTAGCCTGGGTCATTTTACAAAGTGTGGGGGGGTGGGTAACTCCCAAACCCACATCACTGCTATTCTATGAAAATACTAAAGTGACCAGTTCCTACAGCACTCCACATTCACTGCAATACAAAGCAATGTATGAGCTTGGTGAGTTACAGAAATGGATGGTGTTTATCAGCTAAATCTTGGAAAAAACATAAGCTTTTGGTTATGTACTGTACCTCAACCGATTTGAAATAAAACAATGGCTACAGCTAAAATCATAACAAGCTTCAATATTGAAGAAGTGTCATCCACTCACAAGCACTCAGTAAATCATGCTGAAAGGAGGGTTCTTCCAGTTGTCCCAAATTTCTGACCAGTAATCTGTGTCAAGACTTGACTTACACATGTCTCTTTGTGAGCACACTACATACCTGCTGCCACATGAGTTGAGGAAGAGCGAGAGAAACACTGGTCCTGATGGGAAATAAATTGGAGCCTGCGTTCTGCATGCACAAGAAACCTGCCAGATCCAGAGTCTCACTTTTCCCAGAGTAATTTTTTTTCCACACAAGAAAGAAAAGGGACCAGCAGTGACAGGGGAATAACAGCCTCTCTGCTAGAATACATTCAACCAACACTGCCAACAAAGAGGAAAAGGTTCCTAGTTTTCTGTTTGTGATTACACTGTTTTGTCATTGCTGTCAGGATGTGCCTATGCAATATGTGCCTCTCTGATGTCTCGTGCCTGTATGTTTCATTTTTAGCTGAGTGGGATGTGCAGTAATTAGCCACTCATTCTCCTTGTCTATTCTCTGCGTTTTGTTTCGTTTCCTTCACTTACAGGATTTTGGCAAGCCTTCGGCCTCATTGGCAACTCTTTCCCTTCTGCCCCATCTGAACCTCCTCTGTCAATTTTCTTCTCACTGCTTGGGAGATGACAGTTTATATATTTGTACACACAAGTGAATATGCTAATATGCTCCAAATATGGACTGTGCAATCAAATTACCATGAGTTTGGTGGAATGCTTTGCTGGGTTATTTCCTCCAAAAATATAACATCCCAGTTGCAAACAATTTACAGCCAACAAAATATTGTTTGAATCAAACACATGTGGTGAAGTGGAGGGGTTTGTAATGCAAGATGGAAAATTTTGTTCCTGTGCTTTTTTCTTCTTATTTTTCTTTTTTTTCTTCTTATTTTTCTTATTTTTCTTTTTTTTTTCCTCCTTTTTTTCCTTCTTTTCATCATGAATTGTTGCCTCTGGGTGGGTTTTTGCTTTGAGAGTGCAAGTTGCTCTCATGGACATTACTGGGACTTACATGAGAATAAAGAGTGGAAAAGCTTTCAGGGGCTTCAGGTTGATGGAACAATTTCTTCTCTTCTCAGTTAATGCTCATTCCATGAGTTTTTATATTGTATTTGAAGTTTTACAGCTGTAAGGGGACCGACTCGTAGATCCTTTTTGGAGTTATTTTCCCTTCCAAGAATCATTGCCAAATTAGCAAAAATAAAAGATGCAGAACATGGGTCCACAAACAAACACTTAAAAAAAAATTTCAGTGGTATTTAAAAATTTTTTAGAATAATTGATAGTTTTCTTTTTTTGTAAGTGCTAAACAAAGACATAACTCTTTTACTACTGCAGGAAAATTTATACTTCAGAGATACTTGAAAAATTCAGACCCCATCTGGAGTCNTTTGGAAATACACTTTCATATTAGAACTTACTTTTTTCCTGGTTTACATATATGTGCAAAATTCAGTTGAATTGGTTCAGGGGAAAACCATTATAAATATATATATATATTTGAGTTTATGTGTACATATGAATATCTAATACTTATTTTGTTCAAGTCACATCTGGGTTCACTGAAGTGCTGAAATGCTGACTAGCTTGCCTGTGTCTTAAGTATGAAGTGAATGTATATAAATTTGCAAACTACGAGATGTATCTTTCCTCGCTTTACCGACAGACTCTCAAATAAAGGCATCAAGAGGAAATGCAAACTGAAGAACTTGTACCAGAAACTGAGACTTAGAAACTGTTTAAGCCATGCTACCCCAACTCACAAGAAAGGCATCAGGCATAGGATTAATCAGTAGACATCCTACTTCTCTAGAGAGACCCAAAGTAAGGATCCTGTCTTGTGCCCCTGAGACATGTGAGATCCAGAGAGCAGAGTTCAATTGTAGGTGACTAGTGTCTGTCTGAAGAGCAGCAAGAAGAGCACAAGATCTGCCAGAGCTGCAAGTGTGTAGACCAGCAATTACTTTCATCACAAATAAAATCTTACCACCCTAGCATGAAGATGTAAAGTAATGACACACACCTATAATAACTAGAATTTATTCGACGCCGTTTTAGAAAACAGTAATTGATCTTAGTAACCTCTCTTTGTAGCAAGCCACTAGGGAGATACTACAACTCGTCACCTCAGCTGTAGACTACAGCAAAGGATTAACACTCCTGCTAACTCAGCAGCGTTGTACAGTTGTACAACAGCTACAGCTGTACAGTACAACATACACATGTAGCAGTCACGCAACAGCACTGCGCTGATCATTCCACTCTGGGACAGGTGTCAAGCTAACAAGAAGTACTGCATGCACCAGTTTCTGTAGGTTGACATCATTTATTCCTTAAGATCCAGAAGAGGCTGTCTGGATATTCTAGCATTTTGAACTGATGGTCCTTAGGGCCCTATGAAGCAGCTCTTACATTTTGTATGAAGCTTTTTTCCCCCTAGTGCTACACATTTTAAAGAGATGCCATGTGACACTTAAACAGACAAATCGTATGATGCTTTGCCCTTTCTTTCTAATTCCATGGGCTTTACATTTCTCAAGTTGCATTCCCAGTTGATGAGCAACCCCCTTAACCTCTTGAGTGGTCCTGGACGTCCTCTAGACATAGACCAATGCAACACTTGTGCTGACTTCTAATATATACTGGATGTCAACAATATTATTGTCATTCACTTCAGCAGTTGATTTGCATCTAAGCATACTGTAAGAGACTATTGTAGCACCTTAGAGTAAACTGAAAATATGGCACAGCTGCTAGCAAGGCACAAAAGAGCATCTTCTTCACTGGCTCCCAGTTCTCAGGCAGATGGCAGTCAGAAGTTGCAGTGTTAAATGGCTAAAACTGCACACACAGAATCAAACTCTGGAACACGAAGTGCAGTTTTGTTTGATGACCCTCTGTTTGCACACATTTTTTCTGTTTAAAGGAGATAATTAACCACTGTTTCTGTAAGTAGCTTTATTGTCTAAGGAACAGAGCCACACTGCTTTTATGAAAGTTAAAGTTCCTTTTCATATGACTAATTTATGTTTCATAAAAATGAGGGATTCACACTGCTAGGTAGTACAGCAGATTGTGTTAGGCTATAGGATATAGAATTTCACATACAATCATAGATCCTTCACAGCCTCTTGCCACATAAGACAGAGTACAAAATTAAAGGAAAAGGTAAAAGCTTGAAATCACAATTATTTTTTTTCTCCCCACTGTACAAAACAAGCTCACTGGGTATCTTAGGAATGAAAATGGTGTTCCTGTCCCGCCCCCTTAACACTTAGCATTGCAAAAGAGCCATATAAAAGCATGACACCCACTTGTGCCTGTGTATATTTATCTATAGAAACAAGACAGAAGAGTACATGCACAAGAATCACTCCCACAGCAAAATAATGGTAAATGCTCATCTGTAGCAGTGACTGGATACAAAGGCAATTGCAAGTGTTTATGCAGTACCAACATGGAGGTGAAGTTAAAACACCTTTGAAAAATCTGACCCATATTATCGGCAGTAATAAGTAAATCCTCCCTCTAAAGATAAAAGAGAAAGTACCCTCATTATTTAGTCAGACCTTCTCACCATGAAGACCCAAACACAGAAGGGTTATCAAAATGCCCTTAGAATAATAAAATCAAGCATTGACAGACCAAGAGGCAAAGTTTTAAACTGGAGGACCCCATAGAAGGCTGTGCTTTACTCTAGAGGCTGACTGCTCTGATTACCACATCTGACTGCTAGCAGAGATACAATACTGGATATTCATTAGTGGAAACTGCTGTCCTAACAAGAGCATTATTGGAATGATGTCAATTAACACTAGCTGAGGACAGATCCTGCAATTTTTAAATGTGGAAAGATAAAAAAGAAATTTATAAAGTTTAAAAGTAGGATTCTGAATTGCTGATAGCTCCAGCTGGATGATTGCAAGGGTGACTGTAACCCAAGGACCACATACAGCCCATCCTCCCCACACTCAAAGCTGTAAGGAGGCAGACTAGCTGAAATATCAGTGATGTTGCAGTTTGAGCCCCATGTGGATCATGTGCCAGTAGGTCAGGCTAGAGGTGAGGAACAAGGAGCAACGCTGATTGTGTGAAATCATTCCCTTGGAACTTAAGACCCATTTAATCTCCTTCCTTTAAATGCATTTTCCGCACCCCTCATTGCTGCAGTGACCAGGAGCCCTGCACTACAGCACCCACTCACCATGTGTTTTCCCTCTAACTGCCTCACAAGCAGTGCAGCTAAGTGCAGGCTGGGCCACAGCTTTAGTGCAGGCAGGATTTCAGTGGCACTGGTGGCCGGATGGATGTGAAGCCAGAAGCATCCAATTTTAAAGTGATTATAACTGTGTTTCTTTATGGACCACAGCAACTCCTGTCTGATGGCAAATGACTCGGGAGACCAGTAATTAAAAACATGATTAAACACATATCATTCCTCACAACAGAGCAGCTCTACTATGAGGACAGGCTGAGAGTTGAGGCTGTGCAGCCTGGAGAAGAGACCTTAGAGCAGCCTTCCAGTATCTGAAGGCTGGGGAGGGATTATTTACAAGGTCTTGCAATGCCAGGACAAGGGGCAATGGGTTTAAACTGGCAGAGGGGAGATTTAAACTGGATGTTAGGAGGAAGTTGTTTGCAGTGAGGGTGGTGAGACACTGGCACAGGTTGCCCAGGGAGGTTGTGGCTGCTCCCTCCCTGAAGGTGTTGAAGGCTAGGTTGGAGGAGGCCTTGAGTGCCCTGTTCTAGTGAGAGGTGTCCCTGCCTATGGCAGGGGCTTGGAACTAGATGATGTTTGAGGTCCCTTCCAAACTTACCATTCTATGAGTCTATGATTCTATGAAACATTTGTAACCCTACTTTGGATTTTAAAGTTAAGAAAAAAAAATTAAAAAAGCAAACCTTCGTTTTCCCTCAAAAAAATATTAGCCTTCTTCAGGTTTATTAGGCAGCATTATCAGTCCTGTCACACTAGCTTGTGACCTGAAACCTAGCAAATTGTTTACAAGTGATTATCTCATATTTGATAGCTAACAATGTTAGTTCCATGTGTCATTTTTAGACATTTCAATTAATGTGTGTCCCACTCCCCTCCCCTTTTTTTCTTTTCTTTTTTTTTTTTTTTTTTTTAAGTAAGAAGCTATACACAACTTGAAGTGAGATCACCTATTTGCATGTCAAAATGTAGACTTTGGTGTCCTGCATGATCTTTATTGCATGCACTGAAATAGATCTGGGGTTTTTTTGTTTTGTTTTGTTTGTTTGTTTGTTTGTTTTGTTTTGTTTTGTTTTTTTTGGTGATACATATTGAGGTCCCAAAGTGCTAGCAGAGGTGTTTTGAATCTCATCTGACACCATTTGATATTCAGACAGAATCTGTTAAAATTGTTTATAGAACTCTCTGTGT
Organism: Ramphastos sulfuratus; assembly: GCA_013399055.1. Taxonomy (NCBI): domain Eukaryota; kingdom Metazoa; phylum Chordata; class Aves; order Piciformes; family Ramphastidae; genus Ramphastos; species Ramphastos sulfuratus. The sequence goes on from WBNM01004816.1 coordinate 37,281, forward strand.
TCGCTTGCTCTCGGTACAAATAAAAACCAACACAGAATATTATCAAATTATCATTAAAATAATTTGAAGATAAGCCAAGAAATAGTAAATGTCAGGAGTTTTCAATTACATCATGCTGATTTTACCCATACCAAATTAACATTGGGCCAGGAGATTCCAAGGCACAAACATGAGTACATAACACAAACAGTATTTCTATATTTATGTGTTCACCCCAATTTTGAGAAGCTGCCCTTCTTAAGTTTTTCCTTGCTCACCACGGAGTTCAGTTCAAGCTCTGTTAAATCTATAAAAATCAATACTGAGTATATGTATTATGTGACAGTTCCATCTAAAAGTAGTTGGTGTAGAATATGGGCCAGATACAATAGAGCAGCCAAGCACATGTAATTTACCCAACAAATCTAAAGCACTCCCACATTGATTTTTGCAGTTTTGTAGCCCCTAGTCACAGAGCAGAGAAAAAAATGTCTTACTCATAGAGTGTGCTAGTACTTGGGGCTACATCATGTTTATCTTAGAGCCTCTGATTTGGGTTGTCTTTTTGTTACCTTTGTTGATGGATTTTTTTTAGGTCATTTAATGCGGTTCTTCCATTCTAAAATGTCTACTTTTGTAGCAAGAAGAGGAGAAGGATTCTCTAAATTGTCCTTATCTGTTACTTTTTCCAAATGTGCAGCGTGCAGATGGAACCTTGCAACATTTTAACAGCTCCTCAACGTGATTATCTTGAGTATGGGTAGAAAACAGTATAGAAGTAAGGCAACAAACCTGCAACGGTGTATTAATGTATATCACATTAATAACTAGCAAAAAGGGGCACGGATGTTTGAGGAGGCAATTGAAATTTTGAAGGACATGAGATGATATGCATACATACACATCTGCACGGCATAAAACATCGATTGATATGTACAACCACTACGTGTTTGAAATGTTTTCAAATCCTAGAAGCATAATATTTACACATAGCTATATCTCTGCATGCTTTTTCAGAACTAATGGGCAGATTTCTCTACATATATGAAAATAATATTCTATGCATCAACATCTGATATATAGTCACCAAAATAAGTTTTTAAAAAAAAACAAAACAAACTTCAGTCATATATTCTGTTAGCATTTGGACCTAGGTGGCAGGCTATAATATATGGCCAGATTAAAAATCTGAACCCCTAACTTGATTAAAAAAAAAAAAAAAAGCTTCCAGGATTTAAGCATGTTGCAGGTCTAGAGCTTTTTTTTTTTTATTTCTACTTATTTACTCATAAGTATCATTAATACCAAAGATCAACAACCTTTGGTGCCATGTATGTCACTCTCTCTCTTCAAGTCTTTAGTAGTTGCATGCTTATCTATTTCAGTCAAATGTATTTCTTATCAAAAAAAAAAAAAAAATAGAGTGAGCAACCTGACAATACAGTGTTATCGAATTTTTTCAGCTGAGACCCACATGTCATTCAGCATTCAGACATGCTCGTGCTTGATTGATGGATGGGTTTGTGACAAATAAAACTAGGATCAAGAGCTTTGCACCTTTCCCCCCATCAGGAACCAGAGTAAAGCATAACTCTGTAACAATGGTGGGATTAGGGATGCATTAGCTCTCCATCGACCAAAACCATCCATTCCCATCAATACTTTGCACTTAATAACCTGAAGCTATGATAAGAAAACAAAAGAAGGAGAAAGGGACAGGAGAAAACAAATCGATAGAAGAAGGGAATGTCTGAAAGATGCACTGTCCAAATGAAGAAAAATTTTTGCTGAATTGCTAGGATAATGCCCCTTGACAAGAGAACAATGTACTGTCAAGGTTTATCAGCAAGGAGGCCAATTGGCACAATGTTAAGCACAGGTTTGGCATCTGAGTGGTGGCACTTACTGTAGATGTAAAATACATAATGTCAACATGTAGATAATAACTACTCATGTTTGTTTTGTATTAGCTGTTTGGATACCCATAGGGAACACAATCACGTTTCTAGGTGTACTGAAACCCACACTACAAATGCAAGGACAGATTCTGTCACTAGCAATCTGTCCTAGTCTTGGGCTGATGTTTTTGAGTAAACTTTCTGTTAAAATTACTAATTTCTACTTGCAATGAATTTTTTTTCTGTTTGTTTTGTTAATTAATAACTTATCTGCTCTTACAAACTAACTCAAGAGACCAGGAATGGCCTTAGGCTTAAAAAAGTTAATAGATTTCATGTAGCTTCTTGCCTTGTTTGAAACTCTGAAATCTAGCAACTGGCACTAAGACTGACGTAAACCAAAATCACTCAATAACCTCTCCCTCTCTTCAGGATTTAGGTAAGAGAAAATATATTCCTTACAATATTTGCAGGTCACTTGGGAAGATAATGAAGTATGGGTTAAGAAGAGCTTATTGACTATATCTTAATACAGAAACTACTTTTTTTTTTTTTTTTTTTTCCCCCAAGACTTGATGTTTGAGCTTGCTGCTGTGTTGAGCTCAAATAGGAAATAATTTTCTCTAATGCTGTGCTTCTAGCACTGAAGCAGGGGGAGGTCTAATGATTTTCTTCTTTCAAGATCCAGAAAGAAAAGTCAACTTCAGCACACAACCCTAAGTGTCAAATCTTCCAGCATTGGACTAAAGCCAGCACTGGATGCTGAATTCCCTTCCTTGTACCTGAGTCTCATGTGAAGTGTGCTTAGCAAAGAAATCTTTGAACGGTGTTTTACTCTTCTTGCCTCTAATGTGTCACAGGATTTTCTTTTAATTGTCTGTTTATTTGAATTAAATACTCTTTGACTTGAACGAGCACAAAGGTAAGCAGGAATGTTGTTGATCAGCATTGCTGACACTCACCGTTTTACTCAGATGACTCATTTTCAGTTAAGTGATATACAGGAAAAAAAAGTTAATATTCAAGATACTTAACATTTAATTAGATGAAAAGTAACAGAAAATATTGTAAAATATTCCCTCCATATTTTTTTTTCCCAAAACATTGACAGTTACAAGATTCTACTCACTAAAACAATACACATACGATTGAATTCTCATATTAGTCATCCACTCATCACAATGTATACTAGAAAGGACTAGAAGACTGTCCAACAGTAAAAGCTCAGGATTATGAAACAGGCAATAGGTGCTGTGCTCCTGCACACTTCTGCTTTGTCACATATGGAAAGCCACAAAATCTCAGCATCCCTCATTCCTTGTATGCAAATGTTGATTATCATTCACAACTTCAGCTGGGTCTATTCACTTGCTGTGATCACAGGATGTTCTACAAAGTTGAGCCAAGAATGAATTAAAGGAAATGCCACAAGAAGCAAGTTTGTCCCTGAAAGTCAATACATTCTTTACAAGTTCCTTGATGACTACACAGAGTTGCTGAAAGGATACAGAATTAAGTAATAGGTGCTACAGTGGCTCATGAAGAAGCCAAAATGCCTTCATATGGAGTGAGATGAGAATGGCAAGCAGAGGAATACTGTCAAGACATGCTAGAGGGCACTTTGAGTAAGGAAGAGTAAGGAGAAACATGAAAGGAAATAGCTAACAGTGAATTTTCCCGTTGAGTGTGTACAACAGAGGGAAAGTCAAATCTAGCACAACACATACATAAGTAAAGGATGGAAGTAAATTTATGAAACTTCAAAAAACATGACAAAGTAGGACCTTTTCAGACAGCAAACCCTTCCTATTTTACTGATGCTCTTATAACTTTAGTTGTGTTGCAATGCCTGAAAACCCCTGAAAATAAAACCCCCTGAAAATGGTGTTGCTGCCCTATCTGCTGTAGTTAGTAGCCATCAGAAACTGTCATTTCTTTTGGTTTAATAATATTGTCATTGTCAACACACACTGTCAAAAAGCCCATAACACCTCAACAAACAGCTTAACTTTTGATGTGTCTAAGTTACTCTGGTCCCTGTAACACAATTGATGATACAGAAATGCAGCTCTCATTTGCTTAAAACCCTACTGACCTCATTAGAGAGTCTGTCCATATAGAGCTAGGACAAGCCCTCAGTTATGCCCAAACTGCAAAAAATGTTACCATGGTGAGACTTGGATAAGTGATTCCCTCCTCATAATGTACATTTTACAGTGGCAAAAATTATTTCAATACTATTACATAAAACAGGACTCATTTTGATAATAGCTCATTAGTAAAAGTATTAAGTGTTGGGAGAACCTATTTTATTTCATTACAATTCTGAACTAAATGTTCCTGTGCCCCCAGTACAGGAAGGACATGGAAGTGTTGGAGTGGGTCCAGAGGAGGCCATGAAGATGCTCAGAGGGCTGCAGCAGCTCTCCTATGAGTAGAGGCTGAGAGAGGTGGGGCTGTGCAGCCTGCAGAAGAGAAGGCTTCCAGGAGACCTTAGAGTAGCCTTCCAGTATCTGAAGGGGCCTACAGGAAGGCTGGGAAGGGACTATTTATAAGGTCTTGCAATGACAGGACAAGAGGCAATGGGTTTGAACTGGCAGAGGAAAGATTTAGACGGGATGTTAGGAGGAAGTTGTTTGCAGTGAGGGTGGTGAGACACTGGCACAGGTTGCCCAGGGAGGTTGTGGCTGCTCCCTCCCTGGAGGTGTTGAAAGCCAGGTTGGAGGAGGCCTTGAGTGACCTGTACTAGTGGGAGGTGTCCCTGCCTATGGCAGGGGCTTGGAACCAGATGATCCTTGAGGTCTCTTCCAACCTTACCATTCTATGATTCTATGATTCTATGTATCACTCTTAGAAATTTTTCCAAACCCCATTTGCACTGTTTCTGTTGCAAGGACTCAAACTATCTGGATTCTCTCACTCACACAGTCTTAAGGATAACTGCCACTCACTAAAATAAATCAAGAGATGTACTTGAAAAGTTTTCAAACCCAGTAACTTTCCATTCCACAGATAAATGACACAGATTTGCAACCCCACACCATATAATTCCCACGCAATGAAAATGTATCTGTTTTAAGTGCAAATCTCAAAGCTATTTTAACTAAAGAGCAGCCCAAGCACTTCTGTAATTAATTACTTATTTATTTCACACCAGAAATAATAATGATCTGACTGAGATCCTATCAGTTCCAATCAGCCAGTTATATCCTAAGCAATTTTGGGAAAGGAATAAAGGAACAAGACTGAATACTAAAGACCCTGACCCTGTGGTGAGCTGTGTGGCAGGTAAGGGGGTGCGAGAAAGCTGTGTGTGTGCCAGGAGGTGTGCAGGGGCAAAAAGCTATTTTGACACAGCATGGTGCTTGCATCCAGACCTTATGCTAGTGACCAGGTGCAGGAGTACATGTTACCAGATGCTGCAGGAATTGATTCCTTGTCTTTTTATTGTCCCTTAAGTTTGAAATACCTGTGGAACAGAGAATAATTGCTGCAGTGGTAGGTGAAAATTTTAAAGTCAGTTGTAGCAGAGGGGTAGAACTTCCAGGCAGTTTAGTAACTGCTCTTCTTGTGTGGTTTTAAATCTAAGTCTATGGAACAGTTTTTCTTCAAAACATAATTCATAGAATCATAGAATGGTTTAGGTTGGAAGGGACCTCAAAGCTCATCTAGTTCCAACCCCCTACCATAGGCAGGGACATCTCCCACTAGTACAGGTCACTCAAGGCCTCGTCCAACCTGGCCTTGAACACATCCAGGGAGGGAGCAGCCACAACCTCCCTGTTCCAATGTCTCAGTTGACTAGGCTAGGCTAAGCTTTCTGTTCCCCACTGGTTTCAGCACATTTTTCTTCCTGTTTAAATTTATTTGGATTCATATTCTATGAGGACTAGGTGGAAGATGTTTCTAAATCCATGTTTTGCCTCTTTTCTTAAAATGCTTCTGTAATACTCCTCCATCTCAGCATCATTTCCCTCTAAATCTAGGTATCAGCCCAAATATGCAAGACACTTGGCAAAAAATTTTCTATAAATGATTTCTAATTCTGCCAATCTTGGATCAAGTTGTAAAATTATTAAAAAACAAACCCCAAAGATTTACTTCATTTTTCCCCCCAATGAACTTACCAGTAGCCCTTTTAAAAACCAACAGTCTTGTATCAACATCCCAAGCTGAATTGTATTCTTGTGAATTCAGTGAGAGGCAACTGCATTTTGTGATGCTTTAGACTCAAGAAATATAAGGTCAGGTATTGAGTACAGTGTTTAAAATAAGCATTGATGTCATCAATACACACATCTGACCCTGATCAGTGACCCACTGGATATATTCCCTATTTTATTTGTAAGACTGGAACTCCTGAATGACTTTGGATCTCATGTAAGGTTCATAACATGCTGAGTAGTTACCAAAAATATTAGCCCCACACCAGTCACAAGAAACCTGTGTGAAGGTTTTACCAATTTTACCAATAGAAGAAACCTGTGTGAAGTCACAGCCAGCAACTCATGTCTTAACTGCATAGATATGCATGGGTAATTCCACTTCCTTCAACTATTTACAAACACCCCAAGCAATAATTCTAAGGAGGTTGCTAAGTCAACATATTTACATTCAAACGTTGTGTGTGGACTTAGTAAAGCTGAGCATTAAAATTTATTCCTTGTGATCAAAAGATAGAAGACAAAATAACGTTTGAACGGCCACAAGAAGGTCCATCAGTTTATGAAGTATTTGCCAGCTAGATCTTCAAGTCTTCATTTTGGAATCAATTCTCTTTCTTTGGTGGAACTAAATGCATATGCTCCAGAGGGTTTGCCCAACTTCTGAAGGACATGTGCCTATAATAGGCCTTTCTCATCTCTGTCTTGTTAACAAGTATATAAATAAGAGAAGGCTTCAGTAATTGGCTCAGACTTACTAATGAATTAATTAACTTCAGTCTATTTTACCTAACCTTTAATAATAAGAATCTTTTTTTTTTTGGTCTAGCAATAGGCCTGACAGGCTGAAAAAACAGACATGCAGGAAAGCTCTTGAAAATTAATGAGAAACGAGGAAAGAATCAATGTACATTCTGCTTGCAGAGAACTGACACAAAAAAGACACAATAAACCATGAACAAACACAGTCAGTTTAAAAAATAGGTTAGAAAAAGTGGGCAAATTCAATTATAGAAGTAATTAGAAGATATAGGGCAAGGCTGCCTTTTGGGACTGTGCCAGAAAACATGAATTAATAAGAGTGAATAGAAAGCGCCCATGTAGTAATTAAGAGGCAATCACCTATGGCAATGAATACCTGAAAAAAGGCTGCAAACTATTAATTCAGTGATCAAAAAATATTTTTAGATGATTAATATGGCAAATTTGTTTTAAAAGACTAATTTCTGGAAAGATATCAAGACAATAGCACATTATTTGTTCTCTGGCATTTATATAGCTAATTAAATTTTATAATTTGCAACAACATTAATCATTATCTGAAAACAGTAAAAGCAATATTTCCTCCAGTAATTCTTCATTATAGTGTCTTCGAAATCAATAAGTTAAGACTGACTCAACTTTGAAAAAGAAAATTTTAAGCACCCTGTGTTTGCTTCCTGTATTTGACTATTTGCTGTTGGTTATCAGAAAGACACCAGGCGTGAATTTTACGTCACCATTTCCAGCTTAAAATATTTCACTACCTGTTTTAATTGGAATTCTGAGAATTATGAACAAAATTCTTTGATACTCAAATAAGCCATCAAAGATGTTAATGCATGGGCAAGAGAGACTTCTCCTCCTTAGAGCATCATCCTCTCCTTGGGATGCAAACCCACAACTAGCAAAGGTGTGCAACATTAGACAGCAAAAATCGCGATCCAGAAATCTGCTAACAAAGTTCTTTACTCTTGAAGTTATTTATTCTTTCTGTAAATCATGTAAGGGCTACTTTATTGTATCAAAGCTGCTTCCTAGATCATTACAAAAGCTAGCATAAAACAGGCATAATCTGCAAAAAAAAAAAATATGTTAGCAGCGAAAACGCAAATGAAAATTGCAGAGCAGATCTAAGCGGAAAGCTTAGGTGTGAAAAGTAAAACCAGAAAGAAGCTTTACAACAGCAATATTAAACCCACAGATGAATGTCTCTAAATTCAACATTTTTCAGTACCATTTTTGGGTACTTTTGAGAAAATCTCAGAAGCCTCCAAATAATGGCCAAGAAACAAAGACTGATGATAAGGCTTTGAGAAGACCTTTTAGTAGTCTTCCAGTAGCTGAAGGGGGGCTACAGGAAGGCTGGGGAGGGACTATTGACAAGGGCTTACAATGACAGGACAAGGGGCAATGGGTTTGAACTGGCACAGGGGAGATTGAAACTGGATGTTAGGAGGAAGTGAGGGTGGTGAGGCACTGGCACAGGTTGCCCAGGGAGGTTGTGGCTGCTCCCTCCCTGGAGGGGTTCAAGGCCAGATTGGACAAGGCCTTGAGTGCCCTGTACTAGTGGGAGGTGTCCCTGCCTATGGCAGGGGGTTGGAACTAGATGATCCTTGAGGTCCCTTCCAACCTTACCATTCTATGAGTCTATGATTCTGTAAGTTTCTGCACTAACACTGACCATGAAAAGCTCTGTTTGTATTGCTGTAGAAAGAAAGAATCGACCTGAGAGTTGTTGGTAGCTAATCCATGCCTTGAAGCATTAAGATTTACATCCTTTTTGTTTTCCTAGTCTAATTTGAAATAGTATTTATGCTCCCAATCAAAAAATATTATCAGAACAGTAAGCAATATAGAAAAAGGCCACGGCTACTGGAGATAGGCAAAATTGCCTGCACTAAATGAAACACTTGAATTTCATGGTTCAAAAGTCTGCCCTGATCTCAACTTCCTTCACCATTATTTTCTCCATAGGAAAGATTGTGGTTTGTGGGGTAGCAAAATGACTAAAGGGAGAAGGAGTGAAAAACTGCCTAAAATAATGCTCTAAGTAGAAACCAATTGAAACAACTGAGGAATATAATTAAAAACAAAAACAAAAATCCAGCCAACCAAGAAACTAACAAACAAAACAAAACAAGAAAAAAAACAAAACAAAACAAGAAAAAGAAGTTGTAAATATTACTGAAAATGAAATACAACTTCTTTCAGAATTAAGTTGTCCACCTGTGCCAGTGTATCTGGAGATTTAGGGAGACAGTGCTCCCTCAGTATGTACAAAAGGCTTCCTGTTTCACTTAGAAAAACTTAGAGAAATTGAATCTCTCTTTAAAAATACACAGTGTAAATCTATGGGCAAAAGAAGTTAGTGAGCTCACACTGGTTTTGTGAATGCTTCGAAATGAAACACAGTTTGAGACATTGCTGCCACACCTTTAACCTCCTGTGGTATCCTCCATGGGTCTCATAATGGGTTGTTTTCTGCCACAGTGCTCAGACAGAAAATATAACTGAATGTGCCATATCTGGAGTATGTCAGTATTTTATAATGCTGTTGGTAAGAGCAATCTCGAAAGAATTGAATGTATGTTGAGTTGCAGAGATGTTCTTTTAAAAGAACAGACAAATTATCTACAGTCTAGTACAGGATGGAGGTAACTGATGGTTTGTTTACGATGCTGATTTGGAAATCATAGAATCATAGAATGGTAAGGTTGGAAGGGACCTCAAAGATCATCTAGTTCCAACCCCCTACCATAGGCAGGGACACCTCCCACTAGTACAGGGCACTCAAGGCCTCCTCCAACCTGACCTTCAACACCTCCAGGGAGGGAGCAGCCACAACCTCCCTGGGCAACCTGTGCCAGTGTCTCACCACCCTCACTGCAAACAACTTCCTCCTAACATCCAGT
>WBNM01004816.1:59025-84612 GCA_013399055.1 Ramphastos sulfuratus
CCCCCCCCCCCCCCCCCAATTCTTTCAGAAAATGGACTAATAACAGAATCATTCTGAGCATGAATCTTATTTATCCTCAATTGTTCTCCACCCACTTTATTGCAAGCAAACAGCACCCCCAATAGCATTTGCACAAAACAATAAGACAGTTCTGAGACCAAAGTAAAAAAAAAAAAAAAAAGGAAAAAAAAAAAAAAAAAGGAAAAAAAAAAAAAAAAAGGAAAAAAAAAAAAAAAAAGAGGAAAGAAAGAAAGAAAGGAAAAAGGGAAGGAAGGAAGAAAAGCAAACATCTAATGCTTATGGCAAGGCAGTTCAAAACCACACGAAGGTCTGTGCTACCCGTGTCCTGGAAATCTCATGCCCACAGGTCAAACACTTTCCCTTTTACCCTATCTTTGGAGCAGGCTTATTTGCAGGATGCCTGCTCCCGGAACACCTCATTGTGCAGGTAATACACCCTTTACTTTCTCTACTTAGTTACAATGAGGTTTCTATAAGAGGAAAGACACACTTCATTCAAATCCATCCCCTCTCTAACCCCACCACCTCTTACTCCAAGAATGGTTATTTTGCCTGTTAAGCTGAAACCTGCTCCCTTCGCTCGCCCTCTACAAAAGCTCCAAATGAGTGATAAGCTGCAAAGTTTCAGAACTAGGCCAATAAAGTTAGCATTTTAAAGCACAGGCAGCAGAGGACTTAGGCAAAAGCTTACCTTTCAAACCCTGAACAGAGCTGTCTTTTATGAGGCCTATACAGCTGACAAGTCCTGGGACTGTCTCAAACACAGGACCCATACAGGTGAAATTCTAATAGGTGGCAAACACCTGAGAACTGGACAAGAAGGCTACAAGAAAAAAAAAAAAAAAAAAAAGAAATCAAATGAGTAAAATGTCTTCCCAGAGCCTCAGTCAGCTCTTGTGCATGGGGGAGTTACGAATGCACTGGCTATAGACTTTTGTCCAAAGCTGTAGGTTTTTTTTTTTTTTTTTAGTGAAGCTAGATTAGTTCATACAAAACTCAACAATACAGCACTGAAACCCATTGTTGATATTCAACATTTTTCACATAGCGGAACAGAATAGACAATACGGTATCTAGGAAACCATGGGCTGGATTACAAACTGATGATATCTCATCCTTCTGGAGGGCCTGTAATCCTTTTTATTACCTACCACAGAAGGGGGGAAGAAAACCCAAAACAAAACACTGCGGCATAAACCACCCCGTATCAATAATGTTTGAACTCTTTTCATAAATAAATGAATTTAGCCTTTTTCCTGCTTCTGTCCTAAGCTTCCCCCTCTCCTCCCCCCCAGCCCCCTCCCCAGCGATGTGCATATATAATGAAATCCATGCCTTTCACAGTACTTAAGTAACTGTTAAATGCACAGCCTTCATGCCATTCTCTGCCGTGAGGCTCATTTTAAAAACAACTTCCACATTATAGATTTAAAACCGGTGCTAAATTTGACTTCTTACTATTTCTTTGCAACTTAATAACGCTTCTTTTATTAGGTAACAGCACAAATCATATTCCCCATCACGCATAAACCACACTCCATGCTGGGTACGTAACAGCATTCACAATAATTTAGTTATTTGCTGAATTCCAAACAAAAATATTCTTCCATTTCCAAACCTGATTTAAACAGTCCCAGATACTCGCACCACATCGCATCTCCGGTTCTCAACGGGCGCGTTTAAAAGGTCCCTCAGAGCAAACTCTGCTTTGTCTTGTTTTTTTTTGCAGCACTTGGACTTTGCACAAAAGGAATTGCATACAGTGTTTATAGGGGATCCACGTACCCCTGCACAGATTATTATTTATGCTTCAGCCTCACTCCGTTTCTACAAACTCCAGTTCCCGTATTTTCCCTGAAGCCCCAAATAGTCTAGGTAGCCACAGAAGTGATTGTTCCTACCAGTTTCTTTTCATCACTTCTGCAATTGACCAATTGACAACTGATTGATGGTTATCTTTTCACTTCCACAATGAAAGAAATTACCATCACTATAGCTATGTACAGTAAATGCCTCCAGAGTAAATTACATGATTCTAAAATTCTCCTTAGCTCACTTAGTAAAACATCAACACAAAAAGTTTCTTTTTTGCCTCTCTTCCTGTACTGCAGATTTGGCCTTTCCTGTCAGCTTCAGAAAAGAACTTGACAGCTTCTTTAAAAAGAGGAATATAAAAGAACTTGAATAAGGGATGGCACAGGGCCGGGCTAAGGCTTCCATTCTCTGCAAGTGGCTATTCTTTGCACTGAAAAAAAAATTAGGCATGTGAGCACAGATAAGCCACATAAGAATACCCCAAAGAATATTCCCAGTGACCTTGAGATTTTGCTGCAATTCTGCATCCATTCTCTGCAGGAACAGCTTCATGAATTCTGAACTTCAGAATGACGAACTTATTTCCAGAATGTGCAATTTATTCCTTGGGGTGGGGGGTGGGGGGGAACACTCCCACAAAATTAGGAAGGGAAAAAAGCATTTGCTACTATAAAATAAAATAAATTTCTCCTTGCAATTTTTTTTTTCTTTTGCAATAGTTAAAGTGTATTAATAAGAGTTTGGCTCCATTCCCATCGCTGCTTTCAATGATGTTGAGATGGAAAAAGAGATGCAATTTTATATAAAACCTCTTTTATCAGAATTTTTAGCTCCTGCATGGAAAGATAGGCAAAAGTTTCGATTGCTGTACAATTAAAGGCAGTTTTCAGAGCATTAAATACACTGCTGAGGAAGACAGAGAATGATTTATTGGATTTTGTTCCTTCTCGGAGAGCACTTTAAAATAATAACAAAAATAGACTCATTATTTCTTATTATTTAACTAAATTCTAAAGGAGAAATCTATCTCCCTTTTGGTGTGGCCAAAAGTTTTTGTAGTGCTATGAAAGTCTGTTTACAGTGCAAGATGCAATTACTAGCAGATCCTCCCTGGTTCAAAGTAAGCCCTTTGAAACTTGTGTTCCTTTCTGCAGGCTGACAATGACTATGAGCTTTTGGCCCTTCAGGTCATCAGTATCACATTAAAATATAAGATGTCTTATGTTTTGATTATAAACAAACACCAGGACCATCTGATTTTGAAGTCTTCTTCACTAATGCGCTCAGGAAAGGATTTTTTTTGTAATTTATGTTACACTGCTTGGGCAGATCCTTCCAAAAAGAGGTGGGTCCATAATGGAGGATACTTTCCCTTGTGTCAGACATTGGTCATACCAGATCTAAACAGGAGGTTATACAGTACAGCAAATGCATTTCAAGCATTATTTTCTTTTTTCTCCTCCCCTCTCCCCACCGCCAAAAAAAACCCCAACAAACTATCAGCATCTCTGGGTATCACTACCTGGTACTGGTATCCTAAAGAGATGGGTGAAAAAGAATCAGAAGAGATTTGATTTGAAAGACCCTCTCACAAATGACTAAAGCTCACCTAAAAGACAACTCTCCTGGTTTAAGACAGCCTGCTTTCACAAGTGCTCCTCCCCAGATTGGGAGGGAAATTGATACACCAAAAAAAACCCAAAGCCCAACCTGGGTTGATATAAGGAGGGTTTAATGAGCTGATATGATGTTCAATTACCTTAGCCTGTTTCACAAAAAGCACAGCAAAAGCAGAAGGCAGTGCTAAAATGACTCCCCCACCTCCCAAGCCTGCAGCCATCTCAGCAGAGAAGATCAACACTCCAAAACCAGAAACCAGAAGCAGCAACCAGAAGCAGGATGCCTCTTGTGTTAAAATCTGGACTTCAAGCCCCGTGATACTTTGCTTTGGCCAGCAATATTCATTTAAAGGCTGTCGTGACATCAGCACTGTATTGAATACTCATGATCAATAAGCTAAACCCATGACAAAGCCTAACCATGGTCTGCAATTACCTGTTACTGAAAAGACTTCTGAGAGTAAAGAACTCTTTATTATGAAGGGAAAGAAAGGTATAATAACATACAGAAGGTAGTGCATCTCAGTTGTTTTACAACAACCACTACAGAATTAGTAAGGAAATTATTGATGGAGAATTCATATCGTTAATCTCTGTCACTGTTGTTACTTTTTCAAAGAATGGTATGCACCAGTACCCAGTAAGAAATAGCTGGTATTAAAATCAGTAAATGAGAGAGTTAGTGTACTGCTGTGCTAACTAGATGAAAGAAGAACAGTTGCTAATAGTGGATATAAATATGATTTGAAAAGGGGCGACAGAGAACATAAAAGGAAGTACAGTGAGGGTCATCTTCAGTTGATTCAAAATTGCATTTGGAACAATTAACCACAACTCTAATACAAATTTCATAGAATCATAGAATGGTAAAGTTGGAAGGAGACCTCAAGNAATCCCCTCCCTTGCCCTGCTGCCCACACTGCTCTTGCTGCAGCCCAGAACTTGGTTGGCTAAGTTTTAAGCATTATGGAATACCATGTATTCCATAATATAACATAAATAGAAGCCAGAAAACTATACACCACTCCTGTTTTCTTTTAGGATGCTTCATTTGGTTTAATCATTGGTATAAACCATAAAAATATCCAATAAACCACCAAATCTGCATATATAAGCTGAACACATAATGTTTGGGTGTAATTTTTTTTTGGGGGGGAGGGGGGAAGAAAAAGAAAAAGAAAAAGAAAAAAAGAAAAAGAAAAAGAAAAAAAAAAAGAAAAAGAAAAAATTGAAAAAGAAAAAAGAAAAAGAAAAAGAAAAAGAAAAAGAAAAAGAAAAAGAAAAAGAAAAAGAAAAAGAAAAAGAAAAAGAAAAAGAAAAAGAAAAAGAAAAAGAAAAAGAAAAAGAAAAAGAAAAAGAGAAAAAGAGAAAAAGAGAAAGAAAAAGAAAAAGGAAAAAGAAAAAGAAAAAGAAAACAAAAAGAAAAGGTTTATTAGGCCAAAATATAGGTTGGTGTTCATTCAGAAAATTCAAGAGTCTGGTTATTTCCAAGGCAGCAATTGCTTGTGAAGAGAAGTGCTATAGGAATGGCAAATATTTTAACTGTGTGTCTGTGGAGTAAAGTAGTAACTTGTAAAAAAGACTGCTCCTAGAAGTACACCAGCAAACTATCTCACAGCAAATGGACAACTAAACAACAACAGAGCTTTTCATAAAGGATCTAATAGTACAAGCAGCCCTGAGAAGCCAAGGCATTGTTCTTTGCAACTGCTAAGGATTTTGTTATAAACGTTATAATAAAATACTTTATCAATGTAAAAAAGCCTCTTTGCTAAAACTCATCAATATAGTTTTTGAATGCTTTGCTGGCATCAGCTCAACCAATATGAGATAGGCTTACAGAAAGATTTTCAAGACAATCTCCTCAAAAGCCCATGAAGTTCAGACAGTAGTTATAGCTCTTATTTTAATATGAAGTATTTTTTAATCATACTAGAGTACTTGAAAATTAATATACCCTTAAAGTCTCTTCTCTGTGTCACCATGTCCATCAAAACAAGTGTGTTTATTCTACTTCTCTGTGCTGTGTTTGAGAGCATGAACAAGGAGACTGTGTGTAGCAAGGCCCTGCCAGTGACAACTGTCAATAAAGAAAAGAGGGAGCAGCTTTGGAACTGGGGTAGCTTGTTTGAAAATTTAACAGCATACTGGGTTTGCTGCTTTCACAGAAGGTAGTGCTGTTGCTGTTCAACACAGTAGTGCCTATTGAGTCTTATGACTTAATACAGGTTCCTAAAGTCTGATGCAGCCTTTGCTACACAAATGATGAAATCAAGGACCACTTGGTGCAAGGATATGAGTTAAGTGTAATACTAAAAACCAGAGACTGTTTAGATGTGGTTTAGAGGAGGGCAGAAAAATATTTACAGCTGCCATTCATTCAAAATTCCTTCTGACCATGAGTTCAGAATCTGCCATTACCCTGATCTAGACAAACAGCAGTCTTTGGGACCAGTAACCCTAAAGACTTCATTTTTTAATGTAATCTGTTACCAAAACCAAACCAAACCACACAAACAATCAAATCACCAAACAAAAAACCAGTAGAAAAGACAGAGGATACAAGTGCTGACACTGTACTCTACAAAGGATACCATGAGGTACCAAGCACAGAACGACAACAATCTGAACACTGAACCTGACCTGAATACTTTGGCGTTCTGTTTTTGGGAGTAACCTATTAAAAAACCCTACCAACAACCAAAGGCAGGACCATGCATGTTAAAAGTCTCAGAATACACTTTTTAATGAGGAGTAGGACTCCTCTGATGTACCAAAGGAAGAAGAACATAAATGTATAGAAGTGGAAAACTCGAGTGCTTTGCTTCTAACCCTTGAAACTCAAAAGCAAGTTTCTGTGAGTATTGAGTCTGGGGATATACACATTGAGGAGGAGCATAAGTATGCAATGTATGAAATGAGAGAGAACAGTGTAGGGAACCATAACAGATGACCATTTTGCCAGGGGAAGTCACCTAAGAAACAGAACAGCAAGGATAAAATCAGGGGAGTTCTGAATCGGAGGAAACATTCTGCCAAGAGAAGCAGCATCGCTGTTGTGTACCCCACAGAGAAGCACAACAACGTGCACAGCCTGAATACTGAAAGAAACCAGCAGCCAGTTTCAAGCCATAACTTTTCAAAAAGAACAAAACTGAGAAGGACAAGATCATATGAAGTCTGAATTTCTCAAAAAGAAGAGTTTTAAGGAGGTGTCAAAGGCAGAGAACTGTCAGCCAGTGGGAGTAAAACAACAGCCTCTGAGCTCTGGGAATTTAAAGAACAGAAATAAGGTTCCTTCCATGAAAAAAAAAAAAAGTGATTAAGAGGATGGAGTCACTTCCAGCTTTGGTAGAAGAAATAAGAATCAGTAAGTATTTCTGCTGAAATGCAAATTATTTGAAAATGCACACAGCACAGAGTTAGGAGGGTGGAAAGTAAAACAAATTACAACTGATAATTCCATCGTACTACATCCTTGAGCAGTAAGACCCAGTATTAGCAAATCCATACTGCAGGCTTTAGGTGGGGATGTGCTTCTGCTCTGGATAATTAAAACTACTTGTCTGAAATTAAGTGCAGTAAAAAGTGATCTGATTGTACCAAGCAACCGTGAATCCCACTGCTCTCGACTGAAAGAACCTAAATAAGCAGCAGCATGGGGTCTGAGGAAAGCAAGCTCTGAAACCAGTCAATATTATCTATAAACATATTCTACCCAGATGAAGAAGATAAACATTATGCTAACACTGCTGAATGCTGAAATGGAGACCTGAAGGTTTGATCTAGCACCTAAGAAATGAGAAGATTTGTCATATATAAATTATCACAGTATCACAGTATCACAGTATAAGCANGGGTCTACTGTGCACTTTCTGCTCTTTGCACTAGAGTCAAAAATGGCAAAAGGACAGCAGAACAGGAGTATGTTCCCTGGTTGTGACATTTCATCAAACAGATAAAACATTTCCCTGTAAGTTCTTCTGTGGTAACTGGGAGTGGGACAGTTACATATATCTGCACATATTTTCACTGTATTAATGGTTTTATACTGGTAATTAATGTTAATTAACAGTGTTATATTATAAATACCACTTAAAGTATTGAAAAGGAAGGTGTGATAGAATGTTAACCATCTGACAGGTGCTAAAAATGATGTAAAGGAAAGGAGATGTCTGCTGTAGGAAAAAACCAGCAGTTTGTCATAAAACTACTGCTGTAACCCCACATACCACTGCACTGAATTATTGAGCAATCTAATGCACAGTTTCCTTTACCCAGCTGAAGCAATTCACTCAGCTTAGGTCACAAAACAAACAAACAAACAAAAAGATAGAGCAGAATTATATATTTTCCAGTGCTTAGCATGGAATACAAGCCCATTTGATTTTTTTTTTTTTTTTGGGGGGGAGTATTTTGCATGCTTGGAGTAGCCCAGCAGTGTGATGCAAGCACATCACACAACGTGTTTATTACAGCCGTTTCTCTGTGGCTGCTACAAGGGAACTCCTTTGAGGCCAGATAAAAGTTTGCTAAAAATAATATTTAAACATCCTTTTTAATCAAAACAAGATAAAGAGGAGATTAGTGCCACCAGTGTCAACACCACCACTTCCAAAACATATGCTCAAATAAAACATGAAAGCTTTAGGGGATTGGTTTTGCAAGCTTCAGTAGCTTACGCTTCCTGTCTCTTCCAACCCTGTGTATTATTAAAATGCATCAGCTGATGATGTGTGTTAATGACAAGCTCCATCCTCAAAGGACTCTAATTCATTAAGGGGGACTATCAACTTGCAATTCTCAGAATTTAAAACAAAATATTTAGTTAAATTATGAGTTCTGAATTTTATATCAACATGGAAGCCCAGATTCTTTACTGTCACTTAAAATAACAGAATAGGATAAGTATATTCCAGCAAAAAAAAAATCCATTTAAATATCTAACAAAACTTAACTTCCAACTAAACCTAACAGCATGAGGGCTTCTTTATAAAATATCCATTTTGCATGTCTGTTATACCTGGTTAAAACTGAATTGTTTCTTTAAATCTTATCCTTTTTCTTCCCAGATCAAACAAAATTTATGAATTATATTGTCTTTCTTTTCCTTACAACATGTATAATTTACAGAGGGTGGAAGAGAAAGTAAGGCATTCATTTGTAATCACAATTATGCCCATGGAATTTTTTATGTAATACAGAGAAATTTCTGTTCCTCCTCTGCTTTGGCAAAATTTAATCTGTACAAAATCTGAGGACTGGATCTAAAAAACCCGAATCAAAGAATCACAGTTTCTGGTTTAATCTGGGAAAGGAGACCCACAAGAATGACAGACATTAGTTCAAAGCAGTGCTTGGTGAAGCTTCCAGGAGCTGGCTGCCAGTGAAGCTACTGGAGGCACTCCTTGCCTGTCTCTCACCAATAGAACATTTTCACAGCAGTGGTAATTCAGTTAAAAATATGCATTTTCTTATCCAATGGTTTCATGCCATGGGTTTGGCCAGCAAAGCCTGTAAAGTAAAAAAAAAAAAACCAAACAAACAAAACCAAACCAAACACTGCAACATAGAAGCATTTTGATATGTAAGCTTCCTTAAAATTCCATTTACTGCATAGTGGTGGTTGGGTATGGTGTCTTTTGTAGCCATGAAATCCTACATACTGCATTGTTTCCATGTGGAATTTAACCCAGACCTTGGATTCCCCTGGCGTGTTCCACAGTGCTCCCACACTGCCTGGTGCCCATTGACCTGGCAGCAAGCAGGGACTGCATTGAGCCATTACCTTAGAAGAAGTTACAATTCACAAAAAATCCCTACCAAAGCAAAGGAATGAGGGATCCTGTGGAAAGGCCAGAGAGGGACTTTTCATAAGGGTTGTTGAGTGATAGGACAAGGGGGAATGGTTTTAAGCTGAGGGAGAGTAGCTTTAGACTGGATCTTAGGAAGAAGTTCTTCAGTATGAGGGTGGTGGTGAGATTCTGGAATAGATTGCCCTGGGGAGGTTGTGGATGTCCTCTCCCTGGAGGTGTTCAAGGCCAGGCTGGATGAGCAACCAAGTCTAGTTGAGAGGCATCCCTGCCCACGGCAGAGGGGTCGGAGCAGATGACCTCTAAGGTCCCTTCTAACCTAAGCCATTCTATGATTATATATATAATCATAGTGATATAGATAGATATAGATAGATATAGATATAGATATAGATATAGATATAGATATAGATATAGATATAGATATAGATATAGATACAGATATAGATATAGATACAGATTAATCTCAGGAGGTTTTTCTGAACATCTTCTCTGGAACAAACCTGCCATTTCCTCCCAGGTCATTTTATCCAATGCAGTACCTAATCAGGCCATCACTCTGCACTGTCTTAGTCATTACTCCACATCTGCCAGTGTCATTTTCACTCCCCAGATCCATATGGCAGGTGTTTCACACACTGTGATTGTGGTGGCACTAGGAGGGGCTGTGGCTGAGTGTCTGCCAGGCTGTTGCAAAGCCACATTTAGGGACCATCCCTAGTAATGGCAGCCAACAACATGAAGCTGAAACTGTGAGCATCAGCCACAAACAATTCATTTGATGCTCTGGGCAAATGCAATTGCTGAAACTGGTTTACTGAAAAACACAATCACATGGAATCAAAACTATGTTACAGAAATTTAGATACATAAAACTTGATTTTCTACATGATGAAATTCCATGAGAACACAGAGTTTGGGCACATTTGCATCATTTTGTCAGATGCACAGAGGAATCAGTCCACCCTCAGCAAGTTTGCTGATGACACCAACCTGTGTGGTGTGGCTGACAGCTGGAGGGCAGGGATTCCATCCAGAGGGACCTGGACAGGCTGGAGAGGTGGGCACAAGCCAATCTCATGAAGTTCAACAAGACCAAGTGCAAGGTCCTGCATCTGGGTTGAGGCAATCCCAAACACCAACATAGGCTGGGCAGTGACTGGCTCAAGAGCAGCCCTGAGGAGAAGGACTTGGGGGTGCTGGTGGACAAGAAGCTCAATCTGAGCCATCAGTGTGCTCTTGCAGCCCAGAAAGCCAACCAGAGCCTGGGCTGCATCAGGAGAAGTGTGGCCAGCAGGTCGAGTGAAGTGATCCTCCCTCTCTACTCTACACTGGTGAGACCCCACCTGGAATACTGTGTCCAGTTCTGGAGCCTCTATTACAAGAGGGATATGGATGTGCTGGGATGTGTCCAGAGAAGGGCCACGAGGATGCTCAGAGGGCTGGAGCTGCTCTGCTATGAGGAGATACTGAGGGAGTTGGGGCTGTTCAGTCTGGAGAGGAGAAGGCTCCCAGGTGACCTTATTGTGACCTTTCTGTATCATAAGAAGGCCTACAGAAAAGCTGGGGAGGGACCTTTTAGGATGCCAGGTAGTGATAGAACTAGGGGAAATGAAGCAAGGCTAGAAATGGGTAGATTCAGACTGGATGTTAGGAAGAAGTTCTTCGGCATGAGGGTGGTGAGACCCTGGATTGCCCAGGGAGGTGATTGAAGCCTCATCCCTGGAGGTGTTTAAGGCCAGGCTGGATGAGGCTCTTGACAGCCTGATCTAGTGTGAGGTGTCCCTGCCCATGGCAGGGGGGTTGGAACTGGATGCTCCTTGTGGTCACTTCCAGCCCTGACTGATTCTATGTTTCTACGTTTCTGTGTTTCTATGATTCTATGATTCTCTTCAGGAGTCTGTCACTTCAGTAACATTTAAATGCAGTAAGTCAGTGAAGTGATTTCATGATGTCATTTGAAGAGGTTGTGCTCTCTATAAACAGCCATTAGGGATACCTTACACTGAAAATCTGGCCTGCAAATTTTCTTTTTAGAAGTGTATTAAACCATGGGCAACAAAAATAAACAGCCTTCAAAGAAGTTTATGGTCTTTACAAAGATCTTTACAGAGTTCAGACATATTTAGTGAATATGTAGCACATTTTAAGCCACTTTATTCTTACATGTGACCATTACCAACTTGATGCTATGGGATTCCAAAGCAGCAGTGCAAAATATATAATTCCTATAGTAAATAAGTTCTGAAGAGCTGAACAATTTACATTTAAGTTATGCAGTAGAGAGGGAAAACTAGAATAACAGAATCATAGAATCATAGACCGGTAAGGTTGGAAGGGACCTCAAAGTTCATCTAGTTCCAACCCCCTGCCATAGGCAGGGACCCCTCCCACTAGTCCAGGGCACTCAAGGCCCCCTCCAACCTGGCCTTCAACCCCTCCAGGGAGGGAGCAGCCACAACCTCCCTGGGCAATCTGTGCCAGTGTCTCACCCCCCTCACTGCAAACAACTTCCTCCTAACATCCAGTCTAAATCTCCCCTCTGCCAGTTCAAACCCATTGCCCCTTGTCCTGTCATTGCAAGACCTTATCAATAGTCCCTCCCCAGCCTTCCTGTAGCCCCCTTCAGATCCTGGAAGGCTACTCTAAGGCCTCCTGGAAGCCTTCTCTTCTCCAGGCTGCACAGCCCCAACTCTCTCAGCCTGTTGTCAGAGCAGAGCTGCTGCAGCCCTCTGAGCATCTTCGTGTCCCTCCTCTGGACCCACTCCAACAGTTCCATGTCCTTCCTTCCTGTTTGATTATAGCTTCTAATTTTCACTGAATGTGAAATAATAATAAGAAGGAATTAACTTGGTTAGCTGCATTCCTGCGTACAAAAAGGGAGATCAATTCCAATGGATTTTATTTTCATGAGCATTGGTATGGGATAAGATTCTTCCTTGAAGATTTTGAGATATGATCTTTTCACTATTTGGTAGCCATGACCATAAAACTTATTTGTATATATGTATGAAATTGATTCCAATACGGTTTTCCCAGCCAGAAATTATCCATTATTAAGGTAATTATAAGGGTAGAATTCAGTTCATACTAAACACCCTGACATACTATGACAAGAAAGTCACTGCAAACCCCTTGTTTACCTATATTCTAATCTTTTCAAGTTTGTTTTTTTGTATCACCAGCATTAGTGCAAAAGGCAATTACCAAAGAAAAAAAAAGCTTAAAGCACGAAGTTGTCTTTTGAGGAGGACAATTACTCTAAAACCATCACAACTCTGGAGCTGCTAATACAAAGGCAGAACCAAATTACAGAGTTTATGGAAGAAGGTGGAAAAGGTACCTTGCTGCAAAACAGTGCAGCAATGAAAATGTGTTATCAACAGCAACAAATCACTTAAACTCATAGTATACCTGTCAATTTAATTTGGGAGCCACACACTAGAAATTTAACGATTTATTGGGCAATTCCCACGAGTTCTAGTTCATCTTCCCACGGTGAAATAACAATTTTCTTCCTTTAGTGAATACACAGAGCTCAAAGTTACTTGTTTACAGGATAAAATTACATATTTCATAGAATCACAGAATGGTAAGGTTGGAAGGGACCTCAAAGATCATCCAGATCCAACCCCCTGCCATAGGCAGGGACACCTCCCACTAGCACAGGTCACTCAAGGCCTCCTCCAACCTGGCCTTGAACACCTCCAGGGAGGGAGCAGCCACAACCTCCCTGGGCAACCTGTGCCAGTGTCTCACCACCCTCACTGCAAACAACTTCCTCCTAACATCCACTTTCAATCTCCCCTCTGCCACTTCAAACCCATTGCCCCTTGTCCTGGCATTGCAAGACCTTGTCAATAGTCCCTCCCCAGCCTTCCTGTAGCCCCCTTCAGATACTGGAAGGCTACTCCAAGGTCTCCTGGAAGCCTTCTCTTCTCCAGGCTGCAGAGCCCCAACTCTCTCAGCCTGTCCTCACAGCAGAGCTGCTGCAGCCCTCTCAGCATCTTGGTGGCCTCCTCTGGACTGGCTCCAACAGTTCCATGTCCTTCCTGTGCTGGGGGCTCCAGAACTGCACACAGGACTGCAGGTGGGGTCTGAGGAGAGCAGAGCAAAGGGGCAGAATCCCCTCCCTTGCCCTGCTGCCCACACTGCTCTTGCTGCAGCCCAGCACTCAGTTGCTGTCTGGGCTGCACTCACACTGCAGTCTCATATTGAGCTTTTCATTGACCCAATGATGTGTCAATAAGACTATAGCAACTTCTCAATTTTATGTGATTTATTATTACAGTACATTTTCATAACTTTTCTCCACACTGCAGAAGTGGAGAACGTGCTCACCTCATTTTAAACCCATATTTACAAAATCCTAGCCAATCATTCATGGCCCAAATGTCTGTGAAAATGTCTGTAAGATCCACTAAGTCTGGCTAAGCAGAAGAAGCTGAACCCCACCATATCAGGCAAATAGATCATGTGTGTACATAAGGGACAGACTTGACTAGCTTCTAAATGCTGAGCTCCATTATTATTCTTCAGCCCATGTTTGCTACACAGAAGATTGTATCTTAAATGTAAACAGTCTGAACTGTTTGAGCTTGGGGTTGAGCTAATGTTTATTATTTGCACAGGATCAACATTGTGTGATGCTTCTAAGAACACTAAAGAGCCTTGAATTTCCTCTCAACTACAGAGAAAGCAGATGGAAAGCAGGTCAAATAATCTTGATTTAATCATGGTACAGATGACTCTCAGAGTTCTAGCCTGTAGTTATGAAACACACCAAATACTGTCAACTTTTCAGCTCTTAAGTAAAGTTAACTGTGCAGCTTGGCCTGGAAAAGTGAATTGTTGCTCTTGTGGTGACAGAGAGAGAAACTAGAAAATACAATTCACTGAACTCTGTTGGTTCTGAATTTAAAAGGCAAATAAAAAGAAATGTGAAAATGTGTGCTGTTATTAAGTGAAATGATAGTTTTATAGAATCATAGAATCATAGAATGGTAAGGTTGGAAGGGACCTCAAAGATCATCTAGTTCCAACCCCCTGCCATAGGCAGGGACACCTCCCACTAGTACAGATCACTCAAGGCCTCATCCAACTTGGCCTTGAACACTTCTAGGGAGGTTGTGGAGCACAGAATCACCCAATGTGATCTTTGATCACATTGGGTGATTCTGTGCTCCACAACCTCCCTGGGTAACCTGTGCCAGTGTCTCACCACCCTCACTGCAAACAACTTCCTCCTAACATCCACTTTCAATCTCCCCTCTGCCAGTTCAAACCCATTGCCCCTTGTCCTGGCATTACAAGACTTTGTCAGTAGTCCCTCCCCAGCCTTCCTGTAGGCCCCCTTCAGATCCTGGAAGGCTACTCTAAGGTCTCCTGGAAGCCTTCTCTTCTCCAGCCTGAAGACCCTCAACTCTCTCAGCCTGTCCTCATAGCAGAGCTGCTTTTGAGAAGCAGAAAGAACTTTTCAAAGGTTTGCACCTTCTGCTGGTAGCATTATCAACTTTTATATGCAGAAGACACACACAGTAGATTATTAAAGCAGATATTTCCCCCCACAGTGCAAAAGTAAGATCAGAAAGGAATGTTACATAAATTTTCCTGAAAAATGTTAATCATATGCAGAAAAATTGCATTTGATCTAAACAGGGGTTTTCTTTCTGAAGAAATCCAGTGTTTACTGTGGAAAAAAAAAAGTTTAGAAAAATATTTTCATTTCCTAAGTGAAATTAAACAATCTTGACTCGAATTTAATTTTATCATCAGCCTTACTTTCCTTGCTGAAAGTGTGTCCCAGTATGGAAGCTCAAACAAAGTATTTATTTTTCAGGGGCTATCTGTACTTTTAGAACTTGCCATTTTTAGTTACAAAATTTGTAGAGGATCTTTCATCAATTACTTCACAGCAGATGTACAATAAATTTAATTCATAACAATGGCCATGAGGCTAAGCAGTGTGTTAGGGCTTTCAGCACTTTTATTTTTTAGTTATCCATGGCCTCAGTGATGTTACACTGGTACACAATTTGAAAGAGGAAAACTGCACAGACACATGACAGACTTGGGAAACTAGACAATCAATCACTTGCTTATATCTTACCTTATAAACTTATTTATAGTTCATTTATTTTTGTTCTTCACCATGAGGGTGATGAGACCCTGGAATGGGTTGGCCAGGGAGGTGGTGGAAACCTCATCCCTGGAGGTGTTTAAGGTCAGGTTGGATGAGGCTCTAGACAGTGTGGTCTAGTGTGAGGTGTCCCTGCACATGGCAGGGAGNTCCAAGAGAATGAAAAGAAGTACTTTGCTTTCCTGTTTATAGTTATTCCCTTATCAAGTGTCAAAAGCTACGGTTGAACAATAACACTTTTCTTCATTGAACAGAAATATCAAAACCACAATTAAACATTTTAACTTTTCAGAAGCTCCTCTGTCTTTTGCTTTTATTTATGCATCTATAGTATTTTATTGGGAAACATATTTAAAAGCAAGAGCTGTTCTACTGTGATGATGTGAAGAGTTCAAGAGGTTACATATGGCACTGTCTTCTGGATTCCTGAACTGAAGTTGCCCAACTGCAACTTAAAATTAAGATGCAATCCTTTACATCCCTGCAGCCAAAATTAAAAGATCTATCAGTGGGAAAAAGTGTTTCAGCTACTTGGACATCTCCTGTTTACTCTGTTTTCAGAAATCAGTATTAGCCAGTCTGAGCCAGCAAAAACTACTCAGAACTGAAAGAACCCAGAGAGGTTGTGGCTGCTCCCTCCCTGGAGGTGTTGAAGGCCAGGTTGGAGGAGGCCTTGAGTGACCTGTGCTAGTGGGAGGTGTCCCTGCCTATGGCAGGGGGTTGGAACTAGATGATCCTTGAGGTCCCTTCCAACCTTACCATTCTATGATTCTATAACCCAAACAGCTCCTTCACATCCAATGGCAACAGGACAGCTTCTATCCCAAGCAATTAAAAAATGAAAGTGCATGTCCTAATATGAGTTTTAATTACTGTATGGGGGCAATTGACCTTTTTCCAGGCAGATGAGGGGCAACTGTATGAAGGACCCATTTCCCATGGAACCAGTCTCCAAAGACTTCATCAGACAAAATGATAATGAGCTATTCCAGTTGAAATGAGCTGATTAGTTTTTTCCCCCCAGCTGCTGTTCAATTAATGAAGCACTTTTAAAAACTTTGAAATGAAGTTCATGAATCATCTATTTTTATTTTCTTAAACTGAAAACTGATAAATGAATTCATCCTCTTCGTGACACAAACAAAAATAGTTTGAATTTCAGATCCACAAGCAATTTGAAAAAAAAAAAAAACAACCCAAAAAAACAACCAACCAACAACCAACACAAAATTTTAAATGCGGCGTGAATATTTAGCAGCAAATATTCCTAAAGAACTGTTAAAATACAGATGATTGAAGTAGCAGCCAAAAAAAGGGATGCAAATGACTCTTAAATGAAAGGTTATAGAGCATGAGAGGTGTTTAATCCAAATAACAAACTGTTGTTGTCAATGAAAGATCTGATACAAACCGATTTAGATAATACAGAAAAATGAACACACAATTTGACAGCTACCCTGGATTTACAGAATCAGGGGATTAAATGCTTTCCACTTATTCAAAGAGGATTAGTCAGGATACATTTATTTATTTAAAGCAGATCTTTTACAGAACTAAAGAGTTTACAAATGATACGGAGTGATGGAAAATAGAAAATCCATATCAGCTTTAGCTTCTATCATTCAGGCGCAGATGTGAAACTGCTTAGTATCAAATATGCAATATAGTGCATTAACAAAATAGTATTAATATTAATAAATTTAGTGCAGTCCAGAGGAGGGCCATGAAGATGCTCAGAGGGCTGCAACAGCTCTGCTCTGAGGACAGGCTGAGACAGTTGGGGCTCTGCAGCCTGGAGAANGTCAAGGAAAGAGAACACTAAAATACTTGCATGGGCCATTTGGAGAGAAAGCTAATAAAATGTGAACATTCTAATGAAGCATCCACACCAAGAGCTGATCCTTGGTGGAACTGCTGTAGCTACAGCCAAAGTGAGAAGGAAGATATCAAGCAGATGAGACTGGAAAGCAGGATACCTGCACGCAGGTCCAACCGCTACTGAAGACTCGCTACAGGGCACTGATTAAGTCACTTCATTTTTCAGCTCCCATCTCTTTTAAGTAGAGATTTCTACCTTGCAAAGCACTAAAGTTTTATTTAAATGTCTGATAAGTGATTTAGTCTTACAGTAAAAGCTTCTCCTCATAAGCAAAATAACAACAGCAGCATTGTTCAAAAGTTTCTACTTGTGCCAGAAATGTGTCAGAGCCTAATTTTCAGCTCTACTGAAAGACATCTCTCAGCTCTGCTTTGGCCCTGGGATTCCTTTTCATCACCAAGGTGGTGAAAACCAGGTATAATAAAGGGAAAAAACCCAAAATCTTAGTGCTTTTTTTTTTCCCCCCACTTTTTTTGACAAGAAAAATCTGAGCATTAGAAGCAAATCAAGTGACAAAATCCCCCTAAATATGAAAATAAATGGAAAATAAACAATAATGAGTATCTGGGTCATTGAAGTCTTTAGAGATTCACAGTTGAAATTTGCATGTTGATTGCCATTTTCTGAATTCAATATATTTAATATCACTTTATTGCCATCCCTATGTTGATGTGCTTTTAGCAGTCCCACTGCCACTTCCAGCATTAAATCACCTTCTGTATATCGGTTCCAGTTACAGGTGCAAAGAGGTTGCATGATTCTAGCTCCCAACAATATTTGCCTATCTGGGCAACCTTCCTTTTGTTTGGAACACCCATGATCAATATGCCTGTTTCCCAACTAAACCCCAAATCTGCAAGAATTGTCTAAATAACCAGGAAGAGGCAGAAGAAGGTAACTACCACACCCACTGTCTGCTCTCCAGCACAGGAAGGACATGGAANAAGTAGCACCTAAGGTGCCACCTTAAAAGCAGTCAATGAGAGAGAGCCTTCCCTAAATGCAGTATTAGCTACACTGATGTATCAGACTTAATTTGTATCACAGGAAATGATCCAGATAATGACAATGACCCCTTTGCCTCTTCATTTAATTTCCCCAAACTGCTGGGCTTATCATTAACCAAGGCAAAGAAAAGATAACAGATGGCTGTGAATGAGTCCTATCTTCAAATATCAAATCCAAATAAAGGTGTCTCAATTAAGACAAATTAATTTAAATTCAGCATTCTAGCAATAAGATAATATAGATTTTGTGTCCAGTTCAGGGTACAATAATTAGGTCATAAATGAATTTACTAACACTTTATGAGGATGCTGATAAGGCAAATGCTGTCAAAGTCCCCAAATGCATCACTTCAATAATTTTCCTCAGATTTGAAAAAGCAGATACAGGTGACCCTGGAGATTGATTTACATTTTGACCCTAACTTTGTTATTAGGTGTAAACAAGCAAGACTTGATAATGCAGCCACTGTTTGAGGGAAAAGATTGCCTGATTAAGACCACACTAAATTCTCTAGCACTCAAGAATACCTGTGAATGCATTCCAATTCTAAGGGCTCCTCTAATAAATCCTAAAGAATTTTTATGTATGTATCTAGGAGAATTGTATATCTATTTGTATAAAAAATATATGTATATCACAGGATCACAGGTTGTTAGGGGTTGGAAGGGGCCCAAAGAGATCATCGAATCCAACCCCCCTGCCAGAGCAGGATGATATAATCTATCTTAGGTCAGAGGAATGCATCCAGATGGGCTTTGAAAGTCTCCAAAGAAGGAGACTTCACAACCTCTCTGGGGAGCCTGTTCCAGTGCTCTGTGACCCTTAAAGAAGTATCTCCTTGTGTAGAGGTGGAACATTACATATACACATTACTTTCTCATAATACATTCCAGGTGAAGAGAGAGAAGCAGGAGCATCCAGAGCAACAACAGGGAAACAAAGACTGAAATGATGAGGAAGTTCTCCACTTTGATGTGTGTATGCTCAATTGTTTCACAGCTGAACTCTTACTGAAACTACAAATTCAAGTCCTTTGAGCTGACTGTGGTAGACAATGCTTCATTGTAGAGCTAAATGCCTACAGGTCACCAGCGAAACACCAAACACTGCAAAGCAGCGGTGAAGTACCTCAGGTAGATATGTACACTCACAAAGCTCCTCTCGTGAAGATGCATCCTATGCCAGCAAACAAATGCTGCTTCTATTCTTCTTTCTAAAGCTCAGTACACTCACAAAGTGCCAAATATTCTAAATAATACACATCCAAGATGCATGAATCCTACTTACACTCATCTTGACTGGAAAAAAATTTTATAAAGAAGCATCAGCACTTATGACTAAGTGGTCAAGTGTTTCATTTGGTGAACAGCTCTTCTGATGCTCCTCCAAACATTCATAAGTGTCACCAGTACTGCAGACATCCCTGCAGCACAGACTAAGAATCCACTCTCTGATTCCAGAGCAAGCTCAGAATATAGCAAGCCAGCACTGCCACCTGAATATAAGCACATCTAATTCTGCCAGTGTACCACGAAATTCACAATTAAAAACTGTGACTTATGACACAGTGATAGAACAGAAACCTCTTTCAGTCTTCCATTTTCTGGGTGAAGACCTGCCACCATTGCATGCTCATGCTTAGACTTCTTTGAAGACTCAAATTCTTTTGGACAAGACATACTGCTGCCAATCTGAGAGAAGCATAAATAGAATCATAGAATCATAGAATGGTAAGGTTGGAAGGGACCTCAAGGATCATCTAGTTCCAACCCCCTGCCATAGGCAGGGACACCTCCCACTAGCACAGGTCACTCAAGGCCTCCTCCAACTTGGCCTTGAACACCTCCAGGGAGGGAGCAGCCACAACCTCCCTGGGCAACCTGTGCCAGNTCTGGAGTCTCTGTCCACGTCTTCATAATACACAGAAGCCACAAAGTCCCAGTACACACTGGGACACTGTGTACAATTCCAGGACATGACAGACAAGCATGCTGTTCTGGGGCACTCAAGGTTACAGATTTTGCCTGGGCATTTTCATTCTTATAACTTCCAACACAATTGTAGCTTGCTGAAGCCATTCTAATCTGTTTCTTTCTCCTGCATTCTCCTGTTTCCCCCATTCTAGGTGTATTGATTACTCTTGGTTTATCCTGCATTCCCTCTCCTATTCTTCACACACTCTGTTTCTACACTTCACCACTTCTCTACCACTTTTCTCTACTGTTTTGCTTTACCCAGGTGATTCCAGTCTTCACATTTTTATTACTGAACTCCTTTAGATGCAACTCACAGAACTCTGTAATCAGTTCTGAGAAAATATTGATTTCAGTTGAGCTCAATATCAGTGTTCTTATCAATATCTGTCTTGTTTAACACAAGATCAATTTTCCATCTCAAAGGAAAAAAAAAAAGAAAAAAACAGATCTAAGTGTTCACCCAACCATGCAAATACTATCTCTATCTCATTAGAGCTATCACATTCTGTGCCTCATCATATTATGGCAGTGGATGCTATGAACTTAAATTTTAAAAGCAGACACACACAAAAAAAGTAATACTCAAAGGGGATGTGAGTCAAAGTGTGAGATATAAACTGCTGCCCCATAACCAGACGAGAGTTCTCCTCTTTACCACAAGGCACATGGAGTTTTCCCAGATGGTTGTTATGTGAGAGTCCAGGGAGCAACTTTTATTTCTTATCAGCAATTCTCTGATCACAACTGGCACATGAGATGTAGGTTTGAAACCCAGAAAGTTGGTACATGCAGTCACAGAAAGCAGTGTTAAGTCTGCTAATCAGCTGATTTCTCTTCCCACGCCAAAAAGAAACAAAACTACCCCTTTACATATTCTCTGGTGAAAGTAAAGAAAACCCTCAAACTTTTTCAAAACGAAGACATCTTCAAATCTTTGACACAATGGAGCAGCTGCTACTGAGTTTCCTTGATGGGTATATTCTGTCATTAGGGAAATTAGAGGCCCTGCTAAATACCTTTTTTGTTTGGTTGTTTGTCAGCTCAAATACTGATTAGGTTCTCTGACAACCACATTGTTTGTTTGCAAAAACGCGGAGGGAAAAACCTTCAGTTGCAACTTACATTCTGTAGAAGCTGTGGGTATTTTGTTAGACTCATTTACAGTAGGAGATTTTACTATTATTTTAAAAAGGCAATACAGAAAAGACCAACTTAGATGATTCTTTCAGTACTGATATGAAAAAAAAAAAAAGATAGCAAATCTATTTAAAATACAAAATGTTAAGCAAATAGTAAGTCTGCAATTTTTACTCAGAAAATACTAACTGCAATTAGTGTATTTTGAGTAAAATGGTCCTGAAACTGAGCACAGTATTGAAAAAAAAAAGATGAGTCAGAGTATGAGCTATTATTTGACAAAAGAAACTTCAACAAAGAGGAGTTTGTGACAGAAGGGTAAGGGCCCTTTTTTATCTTACCATAGCCTTGGATATAAATCAGAGCTGACCAGAACAATAGTATTTACATGGCAAGCTGTGAAAGCCTAAAGAGAGATTTCTCTACCTTCATCTGCAAAAACCCACATCCAAACACACCATCTGCCATGGCCTGCCCAAAGCCAGTGTATCACTGAGTACTGTGGACATCCACAGGCACAACCAGCATGCAATTATCTTGTACCTCACTATCCTGATATTCAGGCAGTGGAGAGTAGGATGTGTATGTGGACCTATTATGCATGCTTGCACACACTCACATCCTAAAAAAACCTATTTTTAAACTGCCATTACAGTAATAAGTGGGGTTTAGATGGTGAAATAGATGAATTAAAAAAAAATCTAGTTATAGTCTATAGTTTTAAAAGGCAATATGTTGAATTATTTGGGTAGCATTGTTTTATTTAGAATTTAGCTAAGCATACATTCCACATAGCATCAACAATACCAAATATGCTTTGAATGAAAAATTGAAATTTCTGATGGTAGAACTCTGGCAGTGTCTGTAGCTTGTTAAAAGTCAAGAACATATTAAAATTTATAGTCTATAGTTATAATCTATAGTTTTAAAAGGCAATATGTTGAATTATCTTGGGTAGCATCATTTTATTTAGAATTTAGCTAAGAATACATTCCACATAGCTTCATCAATACCAAATATGCTTTGAATGAAAATTTGAAATTTCTGATGGTAGAACTCTGGCAGTGTCTGTAGCTTGTTAAAAGTCAAGAATATATTAAAATTTATAGTCTATAGTTATAGTATATAGTTGTCTATAGTTTTAAAAGGCAATATGTTGAATTATCTGGGTAACATAATTTTATTTAGGATTTAGCTAAGCATACATTCCACATAGCATCATCAATACCAACTATGCTTTGAATGAAAATTTGAGATTTCTGATGGTAGAACTCTGGCAGCATCTGTAGCTTGTTAAAAGTCAAGAACATATTAAAATTTATAGTCTATAGTTATAATCTATAGTTTTAAAAGGCAATATGTTGAATTATCTTGGGTAGCATCATTTTATTTAGAATTTAGCTAAGAATACATTCCACATAGCTTCATCAATACCAAATATGCTTTGAATGAAAATTTGAAATTTCTGATGGTAGAACTCTGGCAGTGTCTGTAGCTTGTTAAAAGTCAAGAATATATTAAAATTTATAGTCTATAGTTATAGTATATAGTTGTCTATAGTTTTAAAAGGCAATATGTTGAATTATCTGGGTAACATAATTTTATTTAGGATTTAGCTAAGCATACATTCCACATAGCATCATCAATACCAACTATGCTTTGAATGAAAATTTGAGATTTCTGATGGTAGAACTCTGGCAGCATCTGTAGCTTGTTAAAAGTCAAGAATATATTAAAAATTATAGTTTATAGTTATAGTATATAGTTGTCTATAGTTTTAAAAGGCAATATGTTGAATTATCTGGGTAACATAATTTTATTTAGGATTTAGATAAGCATACATTCCACATAGCTTCATCAATACCAAATATGCTTTGAATGAACATTTGAAATTTCTGATGGTAGAACTCTGGCAGTGTCTGTAGCTTGTTTAAAGTCAAGAACATATTAAAATTTGTAGGCTATAGTTATAATCTATAGTTTTAAAAGGTAATATGTTGAATTATTTGGGTAGCATTGTTTTATTTAGAATTTAGCTAAGCATACATTCCACATAGCTTCATCAATACCAAATATGCTTTGAATGAAAAATTGAAATTTCTGATGGTAGAACTCTGGCAGCATCTGTAGCTTGTTAAAAGTCAAGAATATATAAAAACTTCCCCCTGGAGAGACAAGAAGGAGAGAATATGTATTTAAGGCTGAAAAAAGCTCTTACTTACTTAATTTTTGTGTTATTCTGTGTCACTCAGTAAACTTGAATATATGTCTATACAGTGTCTCTCTCAGCAGAGAGTGAATAATAGTATTTCTATTATGACTTTTTGTGGAAGGAATAGAAGGCTTACAAATGTCACTAAAAAAAAAAAATGTTCAAGCATGTCTTAAAGAGAGACACTGAAGTGGAAAGATGGAGTGATACCAGCTGAAAGTTGTGTAGAACAAGGCTCTGCAGCCACAAGAAGCTGCATTTGTCATTTTTCATGCAAGAAAGAAAATAGAGACGAGGGAACACAAACAAAAAAGAGAAAACAGCTGCAAGAAGAGCCTTGAAACCAAAGACTTATTGGCAGAAGGTAAATGGGAGACTGCAAACATGGTTGAAGGCAGCGTGGACATGATTAATACTAAGAAAAGAGTGAAGGAATGTAATAGCATCTTGGTTACATTGATGGAGGGAGAACCAGACAGAAACAGTCTGCAATATGCAATAAAGTACAATTTAAGGAACTTCCATAACTTGCCCAAACCATCTGTGTGGTTTAAAAATAAGCATAGGAATGGTTTCCAAAGCACCTCCTCCTGATTGTACTGATCAGTTGAGTAGAATTATAGGCTTTTCCCAAGTGGAGTCCACCCATCATGTCAAACTCATCTTGGAGGACAATAGTGAGACCTCTGCGTTGATTTAAAGTATTTAAAGTATTGATTTAAAGGGCTGCAACTCCAATCAAATTGTCTTTTCAGTGACTTCAGCTTTAACTTTGTTGTCCAGGATCAGTGTACTTGAAATGTACCTGGAGAAGGCAGGGAGGAGAAGGTGATGACAGAGACACTCAACGTGTGTAGATTTAAACTGAGCAAAACCTTGGCAGCCTGTGAAATCCTGGAGATACTGCACAGGGACATGGCCATGGCTGGTTCATCAGCTCTGCTCACAGCCAGCCTGCACTGCTTCTGGCCAGGAAGGGTTAAGGTCACTCCTTCTGAAAGGCAACTATATAATTTAAAGTATTGATTTAAAGGATGCAACATACATCCAGATTTTGGAGATAAAACAAATGCCATCTTTGCCATACAATTTCTCCTTCCAACCCTACAGTTGTGATCTAGGTATTTTTTCAGTGCTTCTGAGAAGCACCAGAACTACATCTGGAGAACTGTGTACAGTTCTGGAGCCCCCAGCACAGGAAGGACATGGAACTGTTGGAGCAGGTCCAGAGGAGGCCACGAAGATGCTCAGAGGGCCGTAGCAGATCTCCTATGAGGACAGGCTACAAGAGTTGGGGCTCTTCAGCCTGCAGAAGAGAAGGTTTCCAGGAGACCTTAGAGTAGCCTTCCAGTATCTGAAGGGGGCTACAGGAAGGCTGGGGAGGGATTATTGACAAGGTCTTGTAATGACAGGACAAGGGGCAATGGGTTTGAACTGGCAGAGGGGAGATTGAAACTGGATGTTAGGAGGAAGTTGTTTGCAGTGAGGGTGGTGAGACAGTGGCACAGGTTGCCCAGGGAGGTTGTGGCTGCTCCCTCCCTGGAGGTGTTCAAGGGCAGGTTGGAGGAGGCCTTGAGTGACCTGTACTAGTGGGAGGTGTCCCTGCCTATGGCAGGGGGTTGGAACTGGATGATCCTTGAGGTCCCTTCCAACCTTACCATTCTATGATTCTATGATTACCTAAAAAACTTCATCTTACATTTATCCACAGCAGTAAAACCAGGGTGGTAGCAATGTCAGCATTTAAACACTTTCCTTTCAAAAGCCTCAGTCTTGACCTAAGATCAGGATATTGTCTTTGTCAGGTCAGTATTTGACCTGTTTCTTAATCTCAGCAGGAGTCCGCAGTAGCTGCCATTGTGAGGGTAATTTCAGCTGCAAACATCTGTCTGGTTTACACTAAAATAGTGCCACGAAGAGACATTCAGTTCAGAGTGAGTAAGGACTGATTTTTATTTTTTTTTTTTT
>WBNM01004816.1:84669-94894 GCA_013399055.1 Ramphastos sulfuratus
AAAAAAAAAAAAAAAAAAGCAGATATTTTAGGAGTTGTGTTTTTCTGATTTCACTCAGCAGACAATACACACGGTGTGTGCAGAGCCTGACAAAATACAAAGCCAGTGATCTATTTTCACTCCTTCCATTTCCTCTGCCTGAAGAATGATGCATTCAGGAAAAGTGTTAAAAAGCAACTGAAGATGTCAAAAACATTTACAGCCTAAACAGATTCTGGCTCAGATAACTCTATTCCGAGCAATCTAAATTCGCCTCCATTATCACTTAAGTGAACATTATGGCTGTTAGCAAACCCCACACAAATATTCAGATTTTTGTTTTTCCTGTCATGCTGAAGGTTATCTCCCCAGTTGCTCTGAAAAAATCAGGTGACAACCATTTCCCATGATGCTTTAAG
Organism: Ramphastos sulfuratus; assembly: GCA_013399055.1. Classification (NCBI taxonomy): domain Eukaryota; kingdom Metazoa; phylum Chordata; class Aves; order Piciformes; family Ramphastidae; genus Ramphastos; species Ramphastos sulfuratus. The sequence continues at coordinate 85,068 of WBNM01004816.1, forward strand.
GGCTGTCAAACTGTCCATCAAGCTGTCACCTGACCAATCGTTCCCATGGTTCTTTTAGACTTGTAGTATGATAAATTGAAAGGCACTATTATCTGCCTGTTGTGAAGAGGAACTGCTTAGGCTTTGATAAGATATCACTAGTCCCAGGTGAGAGGAGGCTGACAGCACATCAAGACAAGAAAACACATGGAAACAGTGAACGCAGGAGCAAAAGGTTTACAAACATCTGTTGTCATTATTTATTACCCCTTCCCTTGGTTTTAGCCCTATCCTTGTTTCTACCTCAGTTTAAAAAGGAAGACTTTCCTTTCTGCCCTGTTTTAACTGCTTGCTATTTTTAAGCCAGTTAGTTGTAGGATGAGAAACATTTAAAATAGGAAAACTACCTTTAATAAGAGGTTGCATTGCCTGCCTTTCCTGATACATGTTTCTTTTACCATCAGTATAGTTGAAGTTTTTCCCATCATTATAGTTGAAATTTTATATGATTCTTATGGTGCAATTATTGCATAGGAAAATGAGAATCCTTGAAAGATATGAAGACTTTCTATGCTCCACAGTAATTTTTTATGGATACTTTGAGACCAGTTCACAGTTTTCTTGTTGGTATTTCAGATCAGTTCTTATACGCTTGTATAAGAACCCAAAGTTAGCTTAATGCTAATCAGACCCAAGACAATACCTTGTCATTTATTGTGGGTTGCCAGTAAAAAGAAGCTGGTTGCTAACATCACCACCTTGTGTACAAATATTTGTTTGCATGTGGCTTTTAATGATTCAGGCAGAGGTGTACTTTCATTAGACAGCATTATAGAACTTCAGTTGCACGGGAGGGCATTCAAATAATTTTGTCATTAAAAGCCTTTTAAGTCAGAGCCCTTTGTGTTTAACTAGTGTTCTGATGCCCATCTGAGTTAAGAGTAGTCATAGAATCACAGAATGCTAAGGTTGGAAGGGACCTTAAAGATCATCCAGTTCCAACCCCCTGCCATCGGCAAGGACACCTCCCACTAGCACAGGTCACTCATGGCCTCGTCCAACCTGGCCTTGAACACCTCCAGGGAGGGAGCAGCCACAACCTCCCTGGGCAACCTGTGCCACTGTCTCACTTATAAACATTGTAAACATTATAAACATTGATTAGATCCCCTCTCAGTCTTCTCTTCTCCAGACTAAACAGCCCCAGGTCCCTCAGCCTCTCCTCATGTTCTCCATTCCCCTAATCATCTTCGCAGGTTCCTTAATGAAAATGCAAATCTGGTCCCTACATGAGCAACTTCAAACTCACTGAGCACCCTTCTGGTTTCTGCTGTGCCATTGCTTTTGGCTATTAGGTGATATTCTCTGCCAGTAAAAGAGCCCAGTTTTGCCTCTTTAGCACTTAGGCTGCAACCAAAAAGATTTTGCCCACAGGCTTTGAAGTTTCTTTTATATCCTGATAAAGTTGAGATTGACATCACAGAATCACAGAGTTAACCAGGTTGGAAAAGACCTCTAGGATCATCGAGTCCAACCTATCACCTAACCCTTCTAATTAATTAACCCATGGCACTAAGTGCCTCATCCAGCCTCCTCTTAATAGCAAACCCTACTCACTGGAATAAACAAAGATCAACAGGAATTCAGTAGCACTAAATATATTTCTGAAAGTACTAATAGAGGTAAGATTCATAATTATACTCAGTGAATTTCTAAAGCCCCTTTCCCAGTTAAGGAGTCTTTTGAGAAACCATGGACTGTTACATTTAGAGGGACTTCCAAATCCTTCACATTTTAAACATAATCATGGTTTTTCACCAAATCACAGAAACATTCCAGTTGGAAAAGACTCCCAGGATCATCAGTTCCAACCATTATCCCTACTCTACAAAGTTCACCCTTAAACCATATCATCAAGTATCACATCTAGGGTTTTTTTACTTTTAAATACATCCAGGGTTGGTGACTCAGGCACCTCCCTGGGTAGCCCATTCCAATGCCTGACCACTCTCTCTGTGAAAAAATGTTTTCTAATATCCAGTCTAAAAAAAAAATTTAAAGCATAAACTCAGTTCATCCATAGCTACAAAACACCCCCGGATCAATAAGCATGATGAAATAGTCCTTTCATGAGCCAGGTGAAAAAGGTACACATATGAGGCATATAAATAGTAACCAAATAACCTTCTAACATCCAGCTGATTTAGGCAGGATGGTTTCTTCTATGCCTTCTCAGGTAAGAAAATCAGAATTAGTGTCAAGTGTGGTAGCCAGAGAGGAAAAACGAGAATGAAATAACAGGGCAGTTTCTCATTCTCAAGTGAAAAATATTCTACAAAAAGACATTACCCTTACTGAGCTAAAATATTCTCTGAGCAGTTATTGCTGACCTGCCAGTGCACACAGCTGCCCTCAATGGGCACTTTTCAGAAGGAAAAGCACATGGTCCCTTTCTCCAGGTTCTTGTCAGACCCCACCTGGAGTAATGTGTGCAGTTCTGGAGCCCCCAGCACAGGAAGGACATGGAAGTGTTGGAGGGGGTCCAGAGGAGGCCAAAAAGATGCTCAGAGGGCTGCAGCAGATCTCCTATGAGGACAGGCTGAGAGAGTTGGGGCTGTGCAGCCTGCAGAAGAGAAGGCTTCCAGGAGACCTTAGAGTAGCCTTCCAGGATCTGAAGGGGGCTACAGGAAGGCTGGGGAGGGACTATTGACAAGGTCTTGTAATGACAGGACAAGGGGCAATGGGTTTGAAGTGGCAGAGGGGAGATTGAAACTGGATGTTAGGAGGAAGTTGTTTGCAGTGAGGGTGGTGAGACACTGGCACAGGTTGCCCAGGGAGGTTGTGGCTGCTCCCTCCCTGGAGGCGTTCAAGGCCAGGTTGGAGGAGGCCTCGAGTGACCTGTGCTAGTGGGAGGTGTCCCTGCCTATGGCAGGGAGTTGGAGCTAGATGATCTTTGAGGTCCCTTCCAACCTTACCATTCTATGATTCTATGAAATGGAAAATCTTTTGCAAAGACATTTAAAATTACTTAGATAGTAGAGGCAGCCTTAAATTCTGTGATTGTAAAACATTGTGGCCACTGAAGTTGTAAGATTTTCTTTGGTGTTCATGTGGAGTTTGAAATCAGAAAGCAAACACATGGAATACGTAACACTACAGTCCTTTATATTAATAAATTATCTTTACAGTAAAGACTTATTAAAGGAGATAACATGCAGATCTTTCTTAATAGTTTGGTTATGCTTTGCCCATAGTTTGCTGCTTTTGCCTGCACAGATTGTTAATGAAGAACAGTACTGTGGAAAAGCATCTGGTCCCAAGCAGCTCCATACCAACTGCCTCACCCACTCTGCTGGGGTCCTAGGGTTCCCATTCTGCCCCTATTAAAACATGCAGTCCTTTGCAGTAGCCAGCAAATGTCTAATGAACCACAAGAAAACCCAAACAGTATCTAAACTCTGTTCTGTGTTTTATTCCTGCTTTACAAGTTCTGTTACCAAATATGAAAAAAATGTCACCAACACAATTACAAATGAAACTGATGTGCCCTTCCAATGACAATAATTGCCTTTGCCAGCACTGCTGACGTAGCACAAGTTGCTGCTTAATAATAAAGAATAAAGGAAAAGGAAGAGGGAAGTTAAAACAGGAGAAAGGTGAGCAGAGAGGAGGAAGGGTAGCATTGAAATGGTTGAGAACAGGTTGTCCCAGGTCAGCCTGAGAGGGAGGAAGTGGCAGGAAGTGATTAGAGAAGTTGAGCCACCTTCAGACAGGAAGTGGCAGGAAGTGATTAGAGAAGTTGAGCCGCCTTCAGACAGGAAGTGGCAGGAAGTGATTAGAGAAGTTGAGCCACGTTCAGACAGGAAGTGGCAGGAAGTGATTAGAGAAGTTGAGCCACCTTCAGACAGGAGGTGGCAGGAAGTGATTAGAGAAGTTGAGCCGCCTTCAGACAGGGTGATTAGAGAAGTTGAGCCACCTTCAGACAGGAAGTGGCAGGAAGTGATTAGAGAAGTTGAGCCGCCTTCAGACAGGAAGTGGCAGGAAGTGATTAGAGAAGTTGAGCCATCTTCATTCACAAAGTTCATGGAAAACATTCTTAGGATTATGTCCCTGTCTGCTGCAAGTAGTTACGTGACGTTTCCACTACTGAGAGCCTTACAATCTTCATGTGTTTACACTCAGTAGATGCAGGTAAAGGTAGGAGATATATTTAGAGGGGAGAGAGATTCAGAGAGACGAAGGCAGAAAGTCCTGCTTTACTGGTGTTCAGTAGTCTTACATGGGGTTCAGAAGGTCAACCTAGGGAATTTGGGTGCAGTCACACTGGAAAAATCTAACAAATAACTAAATTTCACCAAGAGTCTTCCTAGTCCTAATCTCTGGGTTATTCTGCTTATGTTGAAGGGAGAGGCTGCTCAGCAGTAGGAACATAGAGCTCATTGCATCAGAGATGCTGAGGTTATCACACAAACCAAAATACCAGACCTAGATCATGCTCAGCTTTGGGATCAATGTTGTGCAGTCTAAGACAGTTGTGTATCTGTTACATAAACCTCCCACACTGCAGTCCACCACGCATACCAGGAGGGGAGTCACCATCTCTGTCAGAAATGTCTTCACAGTGGTTTAAGAGGACAATACAATAGCTATAACCACAAGTACAGAGAGCAGCACATTATATTATTGGGTAAACCAAAGTTACAGGATATTAGTGGTCTTCAGCTGCTGCTTACTCTTTCACTTTTATTTTGCAGTAAATGCAAAGTAGATTACTTGTTTCCCCAGACAGTTGACTACTTCAAGTGACCTCATATTTACCATGGACAGTAAAGTGTGTAAGATGCTCAGACATCTCAGAGCAGATGATGCACCCTAATTTGGTGTCCTGCAGTGGTTTTCCCAATACTTTATCATATGAAAATATTTGATCTTCAATAGCTCTCCCTCTGTGTTTACAAACCATGGTGGAACCCCACATGTATGACTAGTTTGTGCTAACACAGTACAGTAGGATACCAACCATATCATGGAGGTAGGCCAAAATCTTGCAAGAGAAATGGTAAGCAACTTCATGGAAAATATAGGAGAATAAGAACTGCCATCCTAAGTAACCTACAAACCTCAATGTTACTACTTTTGAAAGACTCTTTCCTTTTGGACCTTGGCCCTGCCTATGTGTACAAGTAACTGAATGGAGGCAAATGTAATAGGACTACTCATGCATAAAGCTAGTCACATGCATTAATGCTGGCAGGAACAAGGACTTTCTTTTCATACTTACACTAGAGGATAGTAAAAGAAACGCTGCTCAAAGAAATCCATCAACTAATTCAAACTCTGAGCTAGCTACTTCAGAACCTAGTACAATGGCCACACTCAATGAGTCCATTGAAAACTTGGGGACGAAGTAAAAACAGGTTTCTTTTTGAAGAACATTACGAGATCAATACCTCACCGTGGATATTAGGAAAAGTCACTTTAATAAAAAGGAAATTGCACATAATGTAACAAAACAATTCTAGTTGGAAGGCCCTGAAAAAAAAAAATTGGACAATGCAATATGATCTTTCGTAACTTCGTTTCCCATCCCTTGCAGAAATCATAACAATAAAGTTTTATACATAAGCAACTTTATGAGCTGAAAGAAGAGAATGTATAATTTCTTTCCATGGACTAAGCCAAAAGAAATGAAGAAAAAAAAAAATTGATTCTTCTCTGTTAGCCTCCTGTGTAAAATTTTTCTCCTTATCATCTCATCTAGTCATATCTTTCTGCAGTTTGAATTACCCTCTTTTCCTCAATCTGGTAAGGCAGTGAAAGGATGTTTGTTCTGCTAATTAACTTTATTACCCTGATAACTCCCTGCAGCCTTTGACGAAAACAATTACCGTTCCTCTCTTTTTTTTTTTTCTCCCCCCACTGGCAAAAAAAAAAAAAAAAAAAAAAAAAAAAAGGAAAAAAAAAAAAAAGGGGAAAAAAAAAAAAAAAAAAACAATATAAAAAAAAAACANATGACTATTAATTAGAAACGAGACCCCGGTCCCTGCCATGTTAGCCTGCCACGTTCTCAGACCCTCGAGCGGGATAGCATTACATTGTCAGTAGTAATTTAGCTCTCATCTGTCTCTGCTAATTATTGTCACATTCATCAAATTCATCAACAAAAGTGCTCTCAGAAGGATTGCATATTTGCAGTTAATACAGCATAAACTGGTATTACCCATCACCACATTTGTGATGATGAGAGGGACACAACTTATTCATCCCTAATTAGAGCAAGCTGGGTAATTAATTATACATTCCGCCTTATTACTTCTGAGTTCCCAGATATTGTTTGTCTAAAAAGGGGGAGAGAGAGGAAGAGAGAGAAGCCTGAAAATTAAAAAAAAAAAAAAAAAGAAAAAAGAGGAAAAAAAAAAAAAAAAGAAGGGGGAAGAGAGAGAGAGGGAAGAGAGAGAGATAAATGTGTGATGTGTTTTGTCACATGTGCTCTGCCATAATTCCCACCTGACAAACTAGCTGAATCAGTAGAAAATTGCAAGTTGTCAGCAGCAGAATAAACTGCTGTAATAGCTGATTAATGATCAACACCTGTGACAGGTGCTGTACGGGACTGTAAACTTGGTGTGATTAACAGTCACTGGACGAATAAATATTAGTGACAGTCAGTGGAGAGCGACTTTGCGTGTTTTAACAAATCTCACACACTACAGTTATTGATATTTCCAGTGTAGGCACTTTCTTTTTGGTAATTGTCTGACAACACTGCAAGAGTGTTTTAATCCAGTATGTTTGTGTCTCTTCTGCTCATTTCTTTCAGAGCTCAAAATGGTGTTTTGACAAGATGACCCAGCAGAGTTCAAAACTGCAGGCAGAATTAGAACAGTCACTGATACTTTGTTCTGTGTCCAGCTCACAGCAACACTCCCAAATATTCTTTCTAAGAGATTCAATGTATACATACAAAAGCCTACAGAGATAAAGCCATAAATATGCATAGAATCATAGAATGNTTAATATGTTGGTGTACGTATACCTATATTTATATAGATCCATTTTCAAAGCCTCTAATAGTCAACCTGAGGGTCAGTGGTTATGACATAAATCTGACTGCTATGGGAAATTAGTAGTTCTTTCATTCCACCACCAAAGATGCATGGATTTCTTCTGAAGGACCATTCAGACCTTGCCAATTTAGACTTACAAAATTCCTGTAATATATCATAATGGTACATGAAAGTTATCCATTTATGGGATTGCTCTACGCTCAGCACAGTAGGATCCAATCAATTTCCAGATACAACCTGAGCTATATCAGAACACTCTTTGGATAGCATAAAACGCATTGTTCAGCCTCATGCATAGTTACAGATCCGTTGATTAGGTAAAATATATATTCTTAAGCAAAAAGCCATGTATTAGAAAGCCTACGCATAGCAAGTGAAAAGACACGAGTGCAGACTCGGAAAAACAAGGTGGTGAATGGCTGAGAGCAGCCTTGAGGAAAAGGACCTGGGGTGATGAAAAGCTCAACATGAGCCTGCAAGTGTGAGTGCAGGCCAGGCAGCAACTGAGTGCTGGGCTGCAGCAAGANGATTGTGTGACCAATCCAATGTCATTCTCAAACCCTAAACATGAAGTAATGTCACTGTCTTCTTCTAACAAGTCCTTCACTGGTACAAATAAAAAGTAAACAAATTAGAATTTGTGACTTCAGACTTTCACATGTGTATGTGAAAGAATCCAATAGTTAGTCAAATATACCTAATACATCACCCTGTACACATGAGAGCTCAGATATTATGCATTAAGATTGTCAGAAAAAAAAAGCTCAATATTTTCTTCAGAATAATTTCTGGATATATCCAGAAGTAATGAAATAAATATAACTAAATATATTGTATGTGCAGAAGACATGGGAAGGGGAAAAAAGGCAAATAAATAACTGCTTGTATCAGTTCCTGGAGAAAAATGGCAACACAAAAAATTACAGTAATTTGAACCTTTAATGGAAAATCCTGAACAGATGGAACTTGCCTGTTGTTTATCCCACAGCCACACACCTGTATTGACCAACTGGATTTTTTTTTCCATTCCACTGTTTTCTAACAGCAGAAGATAAAAGATTTAATTCCTTGTTTCTGATTGATCACAAACCTGCTTTTAAGCATAGGCTGTTGCACGAGCTCCTCTTTCAGATGTAGGCAAATGTGGGAAATGATTTCATAAATGGGTGGCACTTAGATCACTTTGATAACCTCTTAGTATGACACAACTTATCATGAACTTCCTAGTCATAGAATCATAGAATGGTAAGGTTGGAAAGGCCCTCAAGGATCATCTAGTTCCAACCCCCTGCCATAGGCAGGGGCACCTCCCACTAGCACAGGTCACTCAAGGCCTCCTCCAACCTGGCCTTGAACATCTCCAGGGAGGGAGCAGCTACAACCTCCCTGGGCAACCTCTGCCAGTGTCTCACCACCCTCACTGCAAAGAACTTCCTCCTAACATCCAGTTTCAATCTCCCCTCTGCCAGTTCAAACCCCTTGCCCCTTGTCCTGTCATTGCATGACCTTGTCAATAGTCATTATTTTGCAGTTGAAATGAAGACAGTAGAAGAACTTAGAAAGGAAACAATACTACCTCTAAGCCCCACCACTTGGGTAACTGAATTACATCTAATACTTGCCCTTTAATAATGAGAAGAAGGTGGGAATACCTTCCAGTCTGCACTATGAAAATACTTTTTTTTTTTTTAACCAATGAGTCATTCCATTCCCTGTGTTAATTTATTCCTGCACCAGAAATATAAAAGTCCTGTGTGACCCATTTACAAAAAAGAGATTAAAATGCATTTTGTGAATAAGAGTTTGATAGGTATAATACTTTTGTCTTCTGATTAATCTTCAGGGTACCAGTCTGCAACCTGAAATGTGGAAGTAATAGCTTGAAAGCATTATGCAAAATGTATGTAAATTTGTCATGCTTTAGCACAGAGATGTCTGAATAGGCAGCGGTGCAGCTAGCCAACAGCCTAGGAAGGAGGCCAATCTCACATCCAGATGCCACTGATAGAGAGACACTGTGTGGCATCAATGCTCCCAGCTGCCAGGCTCACCATGCATTCTGACAACATTTGACTGTAGCAGAACGAGACCTTCTAGAGCTCTCTACTGAGAGAGAATAATAACACATGGAAATAATTCCAGTGAGCATAAAAATCTAACAACAAAAAGAATCTTAAAATAAACATTTTCCTGGAAGAAATTGCTAGCTCTCTGGAAATTGCAGGATCACTGCATTGAACCATAGAGAGAGACAATATCATTCTCAAAATCTACGCTGAATTTATCTGTTTTTAAAGGTGATTTTGCAGCCTTTAATACTATGTTTTCATGTAGTTTTATATGTTAAGTATGTTTTTCATCTTTATGCATTTTAAAGTAACATATGCAGAAGCTGGAGTTTAGTCTTTAAACCTGAGTTTATTCTTTAAACTGAAGGTTGGAGATAAAAAACTGAGTTTATTGTTTAGATTGAAGCTCAGAGAGAAAATCCAAATGAAGCCATTGATTGCCTTTAATTTACTGTGCTTTGGAATAATTATTAATTTGAAAAATGATTAGAAAAAGAAAAGAAAGAAAAACAGAAACTATCAAAAGCTTTCCTATGAGGACAGACTGAGACAGTTGGGGCTCTGCAGCCTGCAGAAGAGAAGGCTTCCAGGAGACCTTAGAGTAGCCTTCCAGGATCTGAAGGGGGTTACAGGAAGGCTGGGGAGGGACTATTGACAAGGTCTTGCAATGACAGGACAAGGGGCAATGGGTTTGAACTGGCAGAGGGGAGAT
>WBNM01004816.1:95063-122008 GCA_013399055.1 Ramphastos sulfuratus
CTGAGTTTTAGCCTGGGTCATTTTACAAAGTGTGGGGGGGGCGGGGAACTCCCTAACCCACATCACAAGTACTGCTCAACCATTCTTTAAAGTAGCAGAAGAAGACCTCCACGACTTTCACCAGGGCAAGAGTCACTGATGAACTCATAATCAATTTAACTAAAACGAATTTGGGATTACAACCCAACACCAGTTCAATATAAATCAGTATCACATTTAAGTCATGCTGTTCTTCATGACAGCTGTACCTTAATTTTAGAGTAGCAAATTTCAGAACAGAATTGCAGGTTAGGCACTGACCTGAAGAACATACATTACCAAATTTCAGGTGTAAACAAATGTGTCTATGAAGCAAACCCACTGAATTCAAAAGCCAATCCATTCTTAGCTTGTAAATCACACAAAAGCAGGTGATCCTGACCCAAACCTACAGTATTTGCAAACTACTCTCCTCCCCTTTGTTTCCAAGTGCGTGGGAAAACATTTGTCAAGGAAGTTTGGTGTGACAAATCTTAAAAATCTGCTAGAGATCTTATTTGCTTTCTGTAGCTATTTCTAGCACAACAGAGCAAGGACAATGAGCATAAAATCGGAATGGGAGGAACAAGTTACTCGGTTTTGTTCAGGTCAACATCTTTACTACTTTAAAAGAGAATTTTCAAATTACTGATTGTTGAACTGTATTCTGGGACATCTTGACTTTGTGTACTCCTTCCTACTCTGTTAAGCACAGAAATTTACCAGCACATCAGCATCACATACATATGACTTCTAAGATATTAACTTGATTCGTTTGTACAATTCATTTCCAGGAGTCATTTGCAAAGCATCTGCATCCTCTAAAAGAAAAAAAGAAAAAAAAAAAAATTTGCAATTCACCTGATGAAGATAGAAAATTATAATTATAGACCATCCAACAATTTTGATAATTTCAGCAAGACAGCTTGCTGAAAACTATGTCTTTTAGTTTGCAAAATCATATGGAGCTGTGCTATGTTAAACGTGCCTGTGGTGCAGAACTGCAGAGGGAGGACTTAGGCTTTGGTACATGCTCACCCTGATACTGCTTGTAAGGACCCCACTGGTCCACTTCATTGTCAGGAGCAGCTTTTCAAGTATGTGTGCATGAAGTTCATACCCTTTGCATCTTGGAAAATCTCAATGGGTAGATACACCCAAACCCCACAGAGAGCAAGTGTTTTTCCTCAATCACACCATTGAGGAAAAGTAGCCAAGGGACTACCACTGGGGCAGAAACTTTGCCAAACTGCCATATTTGTCAAGTGGTTGCCAATTTTCTCTGCAGAACTTTCAAGTATCTTTGACTTCTTAAATTATCTACTAGTCACTGTCTTGAGAGGAATAGAGGAATACTCTTTCTACAAAGGAATACATATTTAGGAAGCTAAACTGCATTTTTTTCCCTTTATGATTTTTCTGTAAGAAAACATAGTGCTGTGTACATTAAAGTCCAGTTTAAGGACTCCTAACCAAGTAAGGACACCTAATTTGAGTAGAGACAAAGTCATATACACTCCTAATTTTGAATGAGTGGTCACTCCCAAGATGAAATAAGCTTTTGGCACATTTTAGATGTTTTCTCTCTGTTTTCCTTCTGCACATTGTGCTGGTTTGAGACTAATTGGAATATTGTAACTGTTTTTTCTTTTCACAGCCTATAGTATAATTTTTTTCATTAAAATATTCCAATTAGCCTCAAACCAGCACACACATACAGGAGTGTTGCCTATAAGTCTTCAGAGTGGTCACTCCCAAGATGAGTAAGAGTTCATCTTGGCACATTTTAGATGTTTTCTGTCTGTTTTCAATCTGCACTTACAGGAGTGTTGCCTATAACTCTTCAGAATGGTCACTCTCAAGATGAGTAAGAGTTCATCTTGGCACATTTTAGTTGTTTTCTGTCTGTTTTCCTTCTGCACTTACAGGAGCGTTGCCTATAACTCTTCAAAGTTGCACATCGCAAGAAAGATTTTTGAACAGAGGATCAGCATTTCCCCCAGATGTCTTCATTAAAGAGATGCAAATACATTTTCTCTAACATCAGCCACATTAATTGCTCTACAAGATTCAGTATAAGTGTCATCATTGATGCATCACTCAAAAAACCCTAAAAAGACATGAACAAACACATGAAATGGCTCATTGATGCAGTCAGCAGTAGAGCAAGAAAAAAATACAGCAGACAGATTGCTTACATGACATGGCACTGGTAAAATTACCAGCAGGTGTATGCATGATTACTGCAATGACAACTGCATGTCTCACATTGTGAAATACACAGGAAACAGCAAGTGACCAAAAATCTAATCTCAGTTACAGCAACACACACTGGAACTTCAGTCAAGTTATTCTGGGTTTCAATCCACGCATCCAGAGTCCTTCTCCTAAGCAGCAAACAGCCTAAGGAGATAAACTTCAACCTCCAAATGAGAAATCATAGAATCATAGAATGGGAAGGTTGGAAGGGACCTCAAGGATCATCTAGTTCCAACCCCCTGCCATAGGCAGGGTCACATCCCACTAGTACAGGTCACTCAAGGCCTTGTCCAACCTGGCCTTGAATACCTCCAGGGAGGTTGTGGATAACAGAAGACCTCCAGGGAGGTTGTGGAGCACAGGATCACCCAACGTGATCAAAGATCACGTTGGGTGATTCTGTGCTCCACAACCTCCCTGGGCAACCTGTGCCAGTGTCTCACCACCCTCACTGCAAACAACTTCTTCCTAACATCCAGTTTCAATCTCCCCTCTGCCAGTTCTTTATAATTCTTCACATAACTTTATTTTTTCAGTACCAGGATGAGAAAAGCATTGTTTATAAGATGTTTTTTTTTTGTTTGTTTTTTTTTTTTCCAGCAGTGAGTCATGTTGGGCACTGCAGGAAAAAGTCATCTGGGAGAATGACTAACATTTCTGAAAGGCTGTCATAACCATAACAAATATTGATGATGCTGCCATTTTTAGAAAACAATATTTTTATGAGAAGCAAGACGTGAATCAACGGAAGCTGAGAGAAACAAAATAAAATAGTACTTATCTGCCATGCAGTTGGTGTTTGTGTTTAGGAGATGACACACAAACACAAGACAAAAATCGAACCGCCAATCAAAAAGGTCCTTTAACACGGCAGTAAGTTGGATCAGGCAAAAATGCAGACTTTTCCTATTTTCAAGTATGTTTTTCACCTGTTCTCCTGACCATAGCACTTTCTTAGAATCACACAATCACAGAATATCAGGGGCTAGAAGGGACCTCCAAAGCTCAGCCAGTCCAACCCCCCTGCCGGAGCAGGATCTCCTATACCACATCACACACGAACACATCCAGGCAGGGTTTGAATCTCTACAGAGAGGGAGACTCCACACCCCCCTTGGGCAGCCTGTTCTGGTGCTCTGTCACCCTCACAGGGAAAAAAATTCCTCCTCATGTTTACATGAAACTTCCTGTGCCTCAGCTTCCAACCCATTGCCCCTTGTTCTGTCATTAGGCATCATCCAGCAGAGCCTGGCTCTGTCCTCCTGGCACTCACCCTTTACATATTTATAAACATTGATGAGGTCACCTCTCAGTCTCTTCTCCCCAGCTCCCCAGCTCTCTCAGTCTGTCCTCATAAGAGAGATGTTCCATTCCCTTAATTATCTTTGTAGCTCTGTGCTGGACTCTCTCAAGCAGTTCTATGTCCCTCTTGAACTGGGAGCCCTAAAACTGGACACAGTACTCCAAATGTGTCCTCACCAGGGTAGAGTAGATGCTTTGCTGGATATAACTTTTTAGCAGTGAGATTTAAAAAGCTTTGCAAACATGAGGAGCCACATTGGGCCCACTAGTTTTACAGGTACACAAGAAGTGCCAAGAGAAGACACCAAGGAAGCAAATGTTGACAGAGAAAGTGGTTCCTGGGCCAGCCCTTGCACTTCTCTGGGCAGACAGGTGATAGGGAAGTGTCGGGCAGCCCTTAGGCAACTTCTGCAGAGAAGATATTGCTTATTCAAAGAAAAAATAATTTGTTCTGCCACTCCAGGCACTTCAAGCCCTCCAAGTATCATAGATTCATAGAATGGTAAGGTTGAAAGGGACCTCAAAGATCATTTAGTTCGAACTCCCTGCCACAGGCAGGGACATCTCCCACTAGTACAGGTCACTCAAGGCATCATCCAACTGGGCCTTGAACAGCTCCAGGGAGGTTGTGGAGCACAGAATCACCCAGTGTGATCAAAGATCAAAGATCACATTGGGTGATTCTGTGCTCCACAACCTCCCTGGGCAACCTGTTCCAGTGTCTCACCACCCTCATTGCAAAGAATTTTCTCCTAACATCCAGTTTCAATCTCCCCTCTGCCAGTTCAAACCCATTGCCCCTTGTCCTGTCATTGCAAGACCTTGTCAATAATCCCTCCCCAGCCTTCCTGTAGCCCCCTTCAGATACTGGAAGGCTACTCTAAGGTCCCCTGGAAGCCTTCTCTTCTGCAGGCTGCAGAGCCCCAACTCTCTCAGCCTGTCCTCAGAGCAGAGCTGTTCCAGCCCATACAGGATTACAGGCAGGTTCTGGATTGTGTTTCACCAGATGCTTGCTGTGAACTCTTTTCACTTTCACAGAAGCTCTTTTAAGGATGTCACAATCGTTAACACCATCTTTTAAACATACCACTGGAAGAGGTTTTAAAGATTTAAAGGAAGGTTCCTTTCATACCATTTAGGTATGCTTTGGCTAACAGAATAAAAGCTGTAAAAGTCTGGTAGAGAACAACATTTTGTTCTAAGTACTACAATATTATCAATTCAAATGTCAGACAATTTAGTAAATTATTAAACCCTGTAAGGCATCTTAGAATGTTTAATAGAAAACATAGATACAAAATTTAGATTTAAAACCCCTCATAAAAACAAACAAGCAAACTACAAAAACAAACAAGCAAACTACAAAAACAATCAAGCAAACAACCAAAACAATCAAGCAAACTACAAAAACAACTAAGCAAACAACAAAAACAACCAAGCAAACAACAAAAACCACCAAGCAAACAACAACAACAAATCCCTAACTTATTTCATGATTGTGTTCTCTGTTTTCTGGAATAAGTTCCAAAGAATCAGGCTAAATCTTGCTAGAATATTAATACCTCGCATAATTTAGTATTTGTTTTGACTAATGGACATAGTTATGTTTAAATCAAGTTTAGCCCATATATGCTCTATGAACACAACCTGAAGTTGTTTTTTCTCACTGTAATTGTTTTCAATTACAATATTCATTGACTTACTAAAGACCAAAACTAAAATGGAAGGAACAAGGTTCAGCTGAAGGATACATAAGAAGCCAGCCAAATCTCACCTATGCTGAGTATTTTCCTCTATTCAAATTCCAGTTCTTCCCCATAAAAGAAGTCACAGGAAGTTTGTAATGATGCTGCCCACACTGCTCTTGCTGCAGCCCAGCACACAGTTGCTGTCTGGGCTGCACTCACACTGCAGCCTCATGTTGAGCTTTTCATCTCCCCAGACCCCCAGGTCCTTTTCCTCAGGGCTGCTCTCAGCCATTCACCACCCAGCCTGGAGTTGTGCTTGGGATTGTGCCTACCCAGGTGCAGGACCTTACACTTGGCCTTGTTGAATGTCATGAGGTTGGCCTGGGCACACCTCTCCAGTGTGCCTAGGTCCCACATGCAGTCAGGTACTATAATTTGGATCAGAGATTGTGCAAGAACCCTTCAAAGCAAATGTAAGAGTAGAGGATATATACCAGATAGTAGTTGAATGTCTTACTGTGGTTCTTAAAGGATATAACAATACAAAGTTTAAGTGTCTCACAGAGAAGGGCAACGAGGCTGGTGAGAGGCCTCGAGCACAAGCCCTATGAGAGAGGCTGAGGGAGCTGGGATTGTTTAGCCTGGAGAAGAGGAGGCTCAGGGGAGACCTTAATTGCTGTCTACAACTACCTGAAGGGTGGTTGTGGCCAGCAGGAGGTTGCTTTCTTCTCTCAGGCAACCAGCACCAGAACAAGAGGACACAGTCTCAAGCTGCACCAGGGGAAGTTTAGGCTGGAGGTGAGGAGAAAGTTCTTCACTGAGAGAGTCATTCCCCACTGGAATGGGCTGCCCAGGGAGGTGGTGGAGTCACCGTCCCTGGAGGTGTTCAAGNGCAGCATAGGAAGTTCCACTTCAACATGAGGAAGAACTTTTTTTACTGTGAGGGTCCCAGAGCACTGGTACAGGCTGCCCAGAGAGGTTGTGGAGTCTCCTTCTCTGGAGCCTTTCCAGCCCTGTCTGGATGTGTTCCTGTGTGAGCTGTGCTATATTCTCTGGTCCTGCTCTGGCAGGGGGGGTTGGACTCGAAGATCTCCAGAGGTGCCTTCCAACCCCTAACGTCCTGTGAACCTGCAAACAAATGAATGAACAGCAGCAGCAGTTCCTTATGTTCTGGGACTCCTAGAAGAAAAGTCAGCCTCCTGGGACAATGTGAATAGCCACAATCATACCAGTGAAATTAAAGCACTCTCCAGCCTGGGCCTTGCATTTCTTTCAGAGAAAGCTCCAGGTAGTATTGCTGGCTTGATAAATGGCTGCTTCCATGGGAATTTAATTAAAAAAAAAAAAAAAAAGTTATAGAATCATAGAATGGTAAGGTTGGAAGGAGACCTCAAGGATCATCTAGTTCCAACCCCCTGCCATAGGCAGGGACACCTCCCACTAGCACAGGTTACTCAAAGCCTTGTCCAACCTGGCCTTGAACACCTCCAGGGAGGTTGTGGGGCACAGAATCACCCAATGTGATCTTTGATCACATTGGGTGATTCTGTGCCCCACAACCTCCCTGGGCAACCTGTGCCAGTGTCTCACCACCCTCACTGTAAAGAACTTCCTCCTAACATCCAGTCTAAATTATTTTAGAATAGTTTGTGTAAACATCTGAATTTAAAATAAGAGCAGATTGATGCTTCAGCTTTGTTGGCGTTTCATGAAAACTCCTAATTTGCAATGGGAAAACTACAGAAGGTTTAGTGGTATTGTTGCAGAGGTCAGAAAATGTGAATGGAGAAGAAAATTGAGACAGGACTTTTTTTTTTTTTTTTCCTTCTCTCTGTAGAAACTGAAAGAGGAAAGTTTGGATCTTCAGTCAGATGCCCTGAAGATTCAGACAGGAACAGATCTGAGGATAATAGTGATTGTTATGCAATTTTCATATCTGATGATTTGTAAAATATGACAATGTATGAATGCAAAATAGGTGATTACTTTAACCATATATTTTTTTTTGGTCCATGATAAAAGGGTACAGCTACTGACTGACTGAAATGAATTCCTATTTTATGTCAAGAAATAAAGAAAATGTAATTATATTAACTTTAGTTCCAGCTTTAATTTAATGAGGAGCAAGCAATCAATGCATGTGCACATTTCAGATTTATCTTTAAAACAGTGTTCCTTATTCTTCAGTGGGTTTAAACTGGGAGAGGGGAGATTGAAACTGGATGTTAGGAGGAAGTTGTTTGCAGTGAGGGTGGTGAGGCACTGGCACAGGTTGCCCAGGGAGGTTGTGGAGCACAGAATCACCCAACGTGATCTTTGATCACGTTGGGTGATTCTGTGCTCCACAACCTCCCTGGAGATGTTCAAGGCCAGGTTGGAAGAGGCCTTGAGTGACCTGTACTAGTGGGAGGTGACCCTGCCTATGGCAGGGGCTTGGAAGCAGATGATCTTTGAGGTCCCTTCCAACCTATGATTCTAATGTTTAGATGGCTAACAGTGACACAGGAGCAGGTATATTTTTTTTCCCATTATTTTTAAAATCTTTAGAAAAAAAAAAATAGTACAATCTGAGTTACTTTAAAAATCAGCACTTAGATTTTAGCAACACTAATTTCAAGTTTCTTAAGAAAGATTTTTCCCTATTGCATAAATTAAGCTTAACTTGCTGCTTTATTATGCTGAGCCACTAAATATTTATTCACATCTGAGCTCAAGGAATCAGGAAAAAAAAAAAGTTAAAATATAAGCCATTATCTCATTTTAAGATAGCATTGTGCTTTTGAAACATTTTGGTAAGAACATGAGGAGTATCTTTTCCAATGAAGACCTAATAGCAATGTTTTGAAGAATGACAGTGTGATCACTCAAGGGATCTGATTTTTGAATCCTTGTCCAAACAAGTCCAATCTACATATCATTACCACCTTCTAAAAACAGAATTCAATGAGAGCTATGCCTCTGTACAACTGAAGAACTAAGCAGTAGAAGGTACTATTCTAAAACTTAAAAAATGTAATTACATATTATTTTTTCCCAAGGTAACAGAATCCAGAATTTCTTTTCTTTCCTTATTAAATTGGGTAGGAAAAAGCTGATAGGGAGTAGGACACATATATTAAAATCACATTGATTGAACAGGTCATTCTGAACTAAGATTCAGCCCTCATGAGCAACTTTTGAAGGTACTGAGTGCACCCATTCTTCAGGAACCCAAAGGCAGAGGGAGGGGCTGCACACACTCCATGTTCTTTGTAGGTAACATTCATGTCTATTCCAGTTAAAAATTAATGACATTAATTTGAACTCATGAGCAACTTTTGAAGGTACTGAGTGCACCCATTCTTCAGGAACCCAAAGGCAGAGGGAGGGGTTGCATGCACTCCATGTTCTTCAAATGCAACATTCATGTCTATTCCAGTTAAAAATTAATGACATTAATTTGAACTCATGAGCAACTTTTGAAGGTACTGAGTGCACTCAGTGCTCTGCCAAAGGCAGAGGGAAGGGCAGCACACACTCCATGCTCTTCAAATGCAACATTCATGCCTATTCCAGTCAAAAATTAATTACATTAATTTGAACTCATGAGCAACTTTTGAAGGTACTGAGTGCACTCAGTACTCTGCCAAAGGCAGAGGGATGGGCTGCACACACTCCATGTTCTTCGAAGGCAACATTCATGTCTATTTCAGTTAAAAATTAAGTTTATTACATTAATTTGGGTTTGAAAGCTTAATTAAGTGTGCAGATTTTCACTGTGCATCATTTGAAAGTGCAGACAAAAAGGCTACATCTTACCAGTTTTCTCTAACAAGAGCATCCTACCAACACGCAGCTCTGGTCTCATAATTTCTGCAACCCATAAGATGGGGATATAAAGTTAGGGGCCACCTGGGCCCAGCTATGGCAGACTTCTTTATGACTATCAGTGGCTCATGAATATAAAGAGTTACAGGAAAATAAACCCCATAAAACCTAGACCTGAGAACAAAAATCTCAGAAAGATCAACAGCTCCGAAAGAATCTGGTGTCGCATTCCGAAGAATGTCAGATTAAACTAACATGTGCCAGTCAATATTGGTACACTGTGACCCTTGATGCCTCCTAAGCAAAACTATTAAGTCCAACATTTTCTCCTGTAAGCACTTATCTGTAAGGATGGCTAACATGTCCTCTGAAGCAGATATTGAAACTGATTGGACAATAGGTAGATACCAGACAGGGGCCTGGGGGCCGACCTCTAGAAATAGGGGGAGAAAATCTTAATCTGCAACACAATGCAGCTCTCTTGAAACCCTATCATTTTCACTTCCCATGTGTCTGCTGCCTGACTGTGAATGGATTTGAAAAGGAATGGTTAGTGCTGAAAATTGGATCAGAGCTAACATTCTCTCATTTTTATCAGCAGCTGCCAAAGGTCATCTGACATAATAGCTGATGAATTCAAGCCCAGTGGATTTCATTTGCAATTTTCAATTTACTGAGGCCTCCAAACCCCACAGTGATAAAAGCTTCCCCTATCGTGGCCTGTCACAAACATCAAGAAACTGCACAAACCCACAAGAAAGGAACGGGAGAAAGCTGTGTATCATCACAGTTACAGATAAGGAGAACAGGAAGGAACAGCATCACGTAGAAAGGTGTGGAAGCGGCATGTGTGGTTGAGTTTCTAAATGCCAATTGTAATGAAAAGACTATGAAGAGCAATCAAATATCTTCTGTGGAATAACATCACCCTTCCCCTCCCCCACTTCAGTTGAAAAATTGCCTTCTAATCTCTTGCTTGACATCCCGAAGATAAAAGTGAAAGTGAAAACCCCCTGTTTATTTAGACGTGGGAAGTATTGTACAGTTGATGTATTTACTGTAGTTTTGATTTACAAATTCCTGCTATTAAGAGGCCTATTATCAGAGAAACACTATGTCAGTGCAAAATAAGAAGTGCATTTGTTCCCTGGCAGAGGGACTGTAGACCTTTACTTCTGATCCACAGGGAACGCAAACCAACTCCAGTTCATGGGTGTTGGAGGTTTGAGAGTCTGTGCATCCATACACATACATGCAGAGACTTCTGCACACACTTTCAATAGGCAGAACCTAACCACTTTGCCACCTCACTTGCCACCTCAACATGGAATCCTCTTCTAAGTGATTAGACAAAATTCCCAAACCCATCGTACTAGAAGGAACATAGAATCATAGAGTGGTAAGGTTGGAAGAGACCTCAAGGANTTTAGCAAACATGGTTTGCTAAAAGGCCAAGTAGCTCATATCCTCTGCCTGTCATGAAAATATTCAGAAAACAAGCTAGTATTTCACAAGTAAATTCTGAGAAAAGTATTTCCAGGCACTGGCTCTCAGTTCCAAAGTATCAATCTAATCCAAATAGTAGCAGTATTTGAGGCTACCATCTACTGCATTTATGACTTTACTTTTGACTCTATTACATTGCAGGAAAACCTCAAGTTTCTCCTTTCAGCAGTATCTCAACAATAATTCCAAGTCAAATAGATACGAAATGCAGATACTGCCAGCTGGATTCTGCTCAGACTCAAAGCCAAGAATGCAAGGAACTCAAAGACAGTTTCAACAGTGAAAAGCTTTTGGTACAGTGCAAAACAAAATCAGAGGAACACCAAGTACAGAAGCATTATTCAGAGAATAATGGCATGTTATCTGTGCTTAAAATAGTTCAGATTCTCTTGGAAAAAAGTTATCAAGCCCCTAAAAAAAGGGAATTGCTTAGGATGATGTGATTCTCTGTTGACTGCATGTAGGTAAGTAAGTGCATCACCTAAGCACTGGCACACATCACCCAAGCATTGGCATGTGGGTTCATATAATTACTCATATCATAAGAATATTTACAAAAGCATCTGGAGTCCTGTGTGCAGTTCTGGAGCCCCCAGCACAGGAAGGACATGGAACTCTTGGAGTGAGTCCAGAGGAGGCCACAAAGATGCTCAGAGGGCTGCAGCAGCTCTGCTCTCAGGACAGGCTGAGAGAGTTGGGGCTCTGCAGCCTGCAGAAGAGAAGGCTTCCAGGAGACCTTAGAGCAGCCTTCCAGGATCTGAAGGAGGCTACAGGAAGGCTGGGGAGGGACTATTGACAAGGGCTTGCAATGACAGGACAAGGGGCAGTGGGTTTGAACTGGCAGAGGGGAGATTGAAACTGGATGTTAGGAGGAAGTTGTTTGCAGTGAGGGTGGTGAGACACTGGCACAGGTTGCCCAGGGAGGTTGTGGCTGCTCCCTCCCTGGAGGTGTTCAAGGCCAGGTTGGAGGAGGCCTTGAGTGACCTGTGCTAGGGGGAGGTGGCCCTGCCTATGGCAGGGGGTTGCAACTAGATGATCCTTGAGATCTCTTCCAACCTTACCATCCTATGATTCTTCCTTATTGAATCTGACAATGGTAATTTATTTTTTTTTTTACTACTTCAGGAAGGTTTATTTTAAGATGGTGATGAAGAAACTATGCATAGATACTGACAGCATGTCACAGGTGAGGTAGTGTCTTGCCATGCTCATTCACTACAGAGCTTCAGATACGCACATATCAGCTGCACATCATAGCAGCACTGATAATTTTATAGCACTAGATCTATTACTTCTTTTCAGTACACAAAAGTAATGTGTAATTCTTTCTGAAAAGAAAACCAAGCCCAAATACCTTATACTGTAAATAAAATTATATCTTGGATAGAAGGAAAGTGGGAAAGGTGAAATAAAAGCTATGAAGAAAGTGCAATGGCTGCTTAGATCTGAGGGCATGCATTTTAGTCTTGTTTGGTGTTCTTTATTTCTAGTAAGATGTTTTTCTTTGATTGTTTTTCTTTTTTTTCCCTCTTTCCTTCCTTTCACTATGTATTTGGACTTTATATTTTGATTTAATTGACATAATATCTGGTGATCCTTCATGTAAAAGTTTCCAATGGACTCCATGGAGTTTAGAAATTCTTTTTCTAAACTCTAAATTCTTTGAATCTCTACATCAGTGTTACAATTATAGGGATAACTCATTGGAGAGAGTTGGGGTTCTTTGGTTTGGGGGTTTATTTTCCTTTACTGTGGACCACTTCTTTGGTAAAGAGGGAGAGAGAAGAGCCTGGGACTCACTCATAAAATGATGAGTGGGTCTATTTCCATAAAGAAAATGTAGGCAGCTTCAACTTATGCTAGCATGAAAAACCTGAGAGACATTAGCAGCTGAGGACAAGATCACATTCTCATCATAGAATTGATATGGAGGAAGGATTATAGACATTCAGAGTTCATAGTCAATCACAAAACTTAGAATCATATGAACAGATAACCTGTGCCAGACTTCTACAAGGTGAGGGCTGCCTCATGGATCTGTTCTGCTGAGTCTCTCAGAAGAATTTAGGTAATGTTTCTACATTGCCTCTATGCTCCAGTATTTATTGGCATTGTTCAAAGTTTTTAAGAGGAGGATGTAATGAGGAAACTGTCCATTGCTAGAGTAGACAGTAAATTATCAAATGATATATTAATCAAACGACATATTAAAAGTGAACAATTTTCAGCCCATATATAATGATAGCTATGACTCACTCCTTTCAATCTTGTAATGTTCTCATATAGAACTTGCTGTTCAATTTTTATAAACTCATAGAATGGTAAGGTTGGAAGGGACCTCAAGGATCATCTCCTTCCAACCCCCTGCCATAGGCAGGGACACCTCCCACTAGTACAGGTCACTCAAGGCCTCCTCCAACCTGGCCTTCAACACCTCCAGGGAGGGAGCAGCCACAACCTCCCTGGGCAACCTGTGCCAGTGTCTCACCACCCTCACTGTAAAGAACTTCCTCCTAACATCATGTTGAGCTTTTCATCAACCCAGACCCCCAGGTCTTTTTCCTCAGGGCTGCTCTCAGCCATTCACCACCCAGCCTGGATTTGTGCTTTTATTGCTTCTTGTATTGAATCTTTCCATTCAGTTCACCAGATGTCCAAAAAAAACCCAACCAACAAACAGCTCCCCAGAAGCCTCCAAACTCTCCAGTTTATGTGAGGAAGCAGGTAGTCCTGGACCTCTAGGAAAAGCACAGCAATATGCTTTCCAGCTAGAACTGGTTTTTCTTTACAAGATTTAATGCCAGCAGAGAAATTCATACCAGTGCCAACATCTTTGCTAGTATTTCTGTTGTCAGCAGGGGAAAAAAATAAAATCTCATTATATAAAACTATTCCATTTGATATTGATTCAAAATAGTCTGTACCACATTACATTCAGCTAACTCTCCTTGAGAGCTGCAAAGTCCCAGGATCTAACACTAGATCTGGCATGGTCTAATATAAAGCCTTGACTGAGGGCTTCAATATGTTCTCTGTAAACTGTGATTAAAGTCACCAGTGCACCAGTAGAATTAATGCTTGAAAAGCTGATGAAGTCATATAGGGGTTAAGTATCTCTGAGCATTCATTCCTGAGTGATTTGTGATGATCACAGCAAAGGTAGTTTCTGGTTTCTTCTCCTTGGAATCACTTGTTTCTCAAGTTCCAAGATGGCTTCACATCTCTTCTGAAAGCAGGACACAGCTGGCAGGAAGATGTTAATTCTTGGGGAAAAAAAGAGTCCTGCACTGGTGGAGTGAAGTAAAATATGCAGTGTCACCTGCTGAGCCTTGCTTAGAGGGAAAAGACAATAAGGGAGAAGACTGCAAATACAAAATTTTATCCATCATTGCCAAGATATCAGTTGTCAGCTGACGAGTTCATACATGAAAGACCACGTAAAAAGATTTGACACTGGAAAATCAGATGCTTCTGCCATGCAGAACTAGCAAAGATAGTACATCTCAGGGAAAAAAAAAAACAACTTATTAGAAGCACTGATATGTCTTGTATAGATGATGCAAGTGGAAACATCAAACGAAAACTGGTAAGATAAAATGCACTTTTCTTACTCAGCCATTGTGTTATGTCCACAAGCTACAGCTGAGCTGATTAGAACATTTACTGACATTAAAACAATGTAGATTAATGAATAGCTGAGGAGTTCTTAGCCTAGCATAACTGAAGATATTATTCAACAACATAGGCATGGTCTATTTATAGTAATTCTATTTGTATTAGAAGGATTGCAGGCTCCCCAGAGAGGTTGTGGAGTCTCCTTCTCTGGAGACTTTCAAGACCCATCTGGATGCATTCCTGTGTGACCTGAGCTAGATTCTATGGTCCTGCTCTGGCAGGGGGGTTGGACTTGATGATCTATGGAGGTCACTTCCAACCCCTAACATCCTGTGATCATAGAATCATAGAATGGTAAGGTTGGAAGGGACCTCAAGGATCATCTAGTTCCAACCCCCTACCATAGGCAGGGACACCTTCCACTAGCACAGGTTAATCAAGGCCTCGTCCAACCTGGCCTTAAAAACCTCCAGGGAGGGAGCACACCTCCTGTGACCATCTTTTAAATTATGTGATTTGATTCAATCTTACATCAACCTTCTCATTTTAACCAGCAAATTATTATTTCAAAGCATTTACCACTGATTTTAAACAAATCTATAAAAAAAAAAAAAAACNCTACTACCTAATACTACATAGCCTGCAGTATAATTTGTTAGATTCTCATTGTGTGAAGAAGATCTGTGATCCTTGCAAGAAATAATATTTGATTCAATAGATTTGGAGAGGAATATCAGTTTAGCTCCTGGTAAGAAATAATGAAGTACAATAGAAAACATCCAATCCAGTGGTAGGCTGAGGGCCCTCAGCTCCTAATGAAGGAAATGGGAACTGCAAATATTCAGTATCATCTTGTAGGATCTGGCACTGGGCACTTATGTACATGCTGTGGAAATTTTCTCTGACTTCAGCAGAGTAAAATTGGAGAGAGAAAAAAAAACCTAACAATTTTCCTGTACCACTATCTTGCCTGATTCAATTATCAGTGGCTGATCTTGCAAGGCACCAAGCACCCTGCTGTGAGGTCCTCCAACTCCCACTGAAATCATCAAAGGTAGCTGAGGATACTCACTGCCAGGCAGGACTGGACCCTGAAAGAGCAGAGAACCACATGTAAGCACAGGCTGGCTCTAGCCAACCATTACTGTAAATGGTAAGACCCTATTACTGACACCAGAGAAAGACATTGGTCTGAGATTGTAAGGCAAATGCTCCACAACTGGTGAACATTTGTTGCAGTAACAGAGCTGGCTTAAATTTTACTGCATCTCCTCAGGGGTTATTGAGCAATTAGGGTTCTGGCCTTTTAAGTCAGGGCTCCCTTCTTTCAAATCACAAGTTTAAAATGCCATTGGAAGAATGAGTTTAACTACTTCAGTTTAGTCCTTCTATCACAGAATGCATGAAAAAAAACCACCCCACAACCAAACAATGCTGCACAGATAATCTATGACAGCTCCTAAGTGCATGTCACAGTATCACAGTATCATAGTATCAGCAAGGTTGGAAGAGACCTCAAAGATCATCAAGTCCAACCCATTACCACAGACCTCAAGACTAGACCACGGCACCAAGTGCCACGTCCAAACCTGCCTTGAACACCTCCAGGGACAGTGACTCCACCACCTCCCTGGGCAGCCCATTCCAGTGGGGAATGACTCTCTCAGTGAAGAACTTTCTCCTCACCTCCAGCCTAAACTTCCCCTGGCACAGCTTGAGACTGTGTCCTCTTGTTCTGGTGCTGGTTGCCTGAGAGAAGAAAGCAACCTCCTGCTGGCCACAACCACCCTTCAGGTAGTTGTAGACAGCAAGAAGGTCTCCCCTGAGCCTCCTCTTCAGCAGGCTAAACAATCCCAGCTCCCTCAGCCTCTCCTCATAGGGCTTGTGCTCGAGGCCTCTCACCAGCCTCGTTGCCCTTCTCTGGACACGCTCAAGCACCTCAATGTCCTTCTTAAATTGAGGGGCCCAGAACTGGACACAGTACTCAAGGTGTGGCCTAACCAGTGCAGAGTACAGGGGGAGAATGACCTCCCTGCTCCTGCTGGCCACACTATTCCTGATGCAGGCCAGGATGCCATTGGCCTTCTTGGCCACCTGGGCACACTGCTGGCTCATGTTTAGGCGGGTGTCAATCAGCACCCCCAGATCCCTTTCTGTTTGGCTGCTCTCCAGCCACTCCGACCCCAGCCTGTAGCTCTGCATGGGGTTGTTGTGGCCAAAGTGCAGCCCCCAGCACTTGGATTTGTTGAAAGCCATCCCCTTGGACTCTGCCCATCTGTCCAGGCGCTCGAGGTCCTGCTGCAGAGCCCTTCTGCCCTCCAACCCACCAACATCTGCCCCCAGCTTGGTGTCATCTGCAAACTTGCTGATGACTGTCTCAATGCCCTCATCCAGATCATCAATGAAGATGTTAAAGAGGATGGGGCCCAGTACTGATCCCTGGGGGACACCGCTAGTGACAGGCCTCCAGCTGGATGTGGCACCATTCACCACCACTCTCTGGGCTCGGCCCTCCAGCCAGTTCCTAACCCAGCACAGAGTGTTGCCATCCATGGCACGAGCTGACAGCTTAGCCAGCAGTCTGTTTTCTTAGCAAGCAGGATGGATGACACCATGGTACAGCCTGCACTACAGCTGCCTGCCTTTGACTGTATTTTGATACCACACTTGTGTTTCAGTAAAAACACAGGGTGCTACAATTAACCATGTGTTTTGCATCATACCTTGGGTCTTGGAGAGAAACGAGGCCAAAGGTATGACCCAAATCAAGGCTCCATTTAATTTTAGGGATTAAATTAATGTGTAATATTGTTTACAACAGTGACATTAGACATAACAGCATAAACATCCAATGGAAAAATCTGAAAATGTTACTAATGTATCACCTAATTTATAATGTTTATCTAAAGTAAACCAAACTACTTTCTTTATGTGCAATAAAAGAGTGACCTGAGAGGCAACACTGAAAGCAGGCATGCAAACATGGCTCAGTGGAGGAGACTGAAAGAGGTTGTCTGGTTTTACTCTGTAATTTGATCTGTACTTTGAATAGTTTGCACAGTAAATATTTTCTAAGTATAAATTAATGTGACTTAGATCCATCTGATGAAATACTTTGAGCATACAGAGTCATTATTTACCTGTCCTATAAAGTGAAGTTCATCATCATAGAGAAGGAGATGCCAAATTATATGCAGAATTAAAAATTGTATATTGTAATACATCAAAGAAAGCCCCCATTATTAGATTTCAGATATTAGATTTAAACTGGATGTTAGGAGGAAGTTCTTTCCAGTGAGGGAGGTGAGACACTGGCACAGGTTGCCAGGGAGGTTGTGAAGCACAGAATCACCCAACGTGATCAAAGATCACGTTGGGTGATTCTGTGCTCCACAACCTCCCTGGAGGTCTCCTGTGCTCTACAACCTTCCTGGAGGTGTTCAAGGCCAGGTTGGACAAGGCGTGAGTGACCTGTGCTAGTGGGAGGTGTCCCTATGGCAAGGGATTGGAACTAGATGATCCTTGAGGTCCCTCCCAACTTTATCATTCCATGATTATTTTAATTCTTCTTCACTCTTTCCATTTTACCTGGTGTTAGACCTCAAGAAAGTAAATAAGCAATAGTGTCTCAACAAAAATCTTTCCCTTAATTACTTCAATATCCTTCTTCTAGTGCTACCAAAAAGGATAACTTGACAAAATGTTGTCTATTCTTGAGTCAACTTATGAAGACAAAATATGAATTATGGTTGCCAAATTTCCATATAGAATCATAGAATGGTAAGGTTGGAAGGGACCTCAAGGATCATCTAGTTCCAAACCTCTGCCATAGGCAGGGACACCTCCCACTAGTACAGGGCACTCAAGGCCTCCTCCAACCTGGCCTTCAACACCTCCAGGGAGGGAGCAGCCACAACCTCCCTGGGCAACCTGTGCCAGTGTCTCACCACCCTCACTGCAAACAACTTCCTCCTAACATCCAGTTTCAATCTCCTCTCTGCCAGTTCAAACCCATTGCCCCTTGTCCTGTCATTACAAGACCTTGTCAATAGTCCCTTCCCAGCCTTCCTGTAGGCCCCCTTCAGATCCTGGAAGGCTACTCTAAGGTCTCCTGGAAGCCTTCTCTTCTCCAGGCTGCACAGCCCCAACTCTCTCAGCCTGTCCTCATAGCAGAGCTGCTCCAGCCCTCTGAGCATCTTCATGGCCTCCTCTGGACCTGCTCCAACAGTTCCATGTCCTTCCTGTGCTGGGGGCTCCAGAACTGCACACAGGACTGCAGGTGGGGTCTGGGGAGAGCAGAGCAAAGGGGCAGAATCCCTTCCCTTGCCCTGCTGCCCACACTGCTCTTGCTGCAGCCCAGCACTCGGTTGCTGTCTGGACTGTGCGCGCACACTGCAGGCTCACGTTGTGCTTTTCATCAACCCAATGATGTGTCAATAAGACTATAGCAACTTCTCAATTTTATGTGATTTATCATTACAGTACATTTTCATAACTTTTCTCCACACTGCAGAAGTGGAGAACGTGCTCACCTCATTTTACAGATGAGGAGACTGAAGGTGCAAGGAAAACAAAGTATTCAGTATCACTTTATAAATTCTTATTTGCAAAGCCTGAAGAGTAACACTCCAGTATATTATTAAGCTATCCTTCTTAAAAATTACAATTATTGCTCAAATTTTAACACAAACCCCCAATTATGTGGGTTTTTTGTTTCCCACTGATACAATTTCCTTCTGTTACAAGAGGTTTTGCTGGGTTAAGCTAGATTAAGACTATAATATAGGATTCATATCTCTGAAATCTTCAGAAAAGTTTAGCCCTTTTTGAGAAACTCATATATTTTCATGAGGGCAATGCCAATTTTTTTTCAGTTTAAAAAAGCTTTTCAATACTTGCTGTAAAAAAAGCAGACAATCAGGATATATAAAAAGACAGAACTTTGCTTTGGAAAAAAATATATATTGAAGCCACTTCAAATGCCTCTTCCACTCCTCACTATGAAGCATCAATATCTATATCAAAGTGACAATTGATGGCAGCAGCAGCTTCCAGCTCTTTAAAAAGTTTTTGCAAGGTTATTTCTCTGTTAGAAGGTACTAATCTCTGAGGAGATGAATGGACCCTGGGAATTTTCCTTACACCATAACTTGGGTCAGATAAGATAGTTTGGAAAAATTAAGGTTTTGTTTGTTACATTTCTTTCTTTTTTTTGCTGTGTTTTTTCCACCAGAGGTCCTTCAGAGGTTCATTTGTAAAGTGAGAATTAGAGTTTTTTCTTGGTGAACTCTCATCAAGTAGATACCACTAAATTTACCCTGAATTTTCCTTTTCCTTTTGTTATTTCAGGTTGAAATAACAATGATTACTTCAAAATATCTAAATCTTTAGTTTCTGTTTCTTCCCATCATAGTGGTAAATGATACAAAGATAAAAGCTTGATAACCAGAAGTATTTGGGAAATTTTTCTACCAGCTCCACCTATGAGATTTTGAAACCACTGAAACACACTGAGGCTGTACACACAGTCGACTTGCTAGAGGGCAGAGATTCCATCCAGAGGGACCTGGACAGGCTGCAGAGCTGTGCCCAGGCCAACCTCATGAAATTCAACAAGGCCAAGTGTAAGGTCCTGCACCTGGGTAGGCACAATCCCAAGCACAACTCCAGGCTGGGTGGGGAATGGCTGAGAGCAGCCCTGAGGAACAGGCCCTGGGGGTCTGGGGTGATGAAAAGCTCAAGATGAGGCTGCAGTGTGAGTGCAGCCCAGACAGCAACTGTGTGCTGGGCTGCAGCAAGAGCAGTGTGGGCAGCAGGGCAAGGGAGGGGATTCTGCCCCTTTGCTCTGCTCTCCTCAGACCCCACCTGGAGTCCTGTGTGCAGTTCTGGAGCCCCCAGCACAGGAAGGACATGGAAGTGTTGGAGCGGGTCCAGAGGAGGCCACGAAGATGCTCAGAGGGCTGCAGCAGCTCTGCTGTGAGGACAGGCTGAGAGAGTTGGGGCTCTGCAGCCTGGAGAAGAGAAGGCTTCCAGGAGACCTTAGAGTAGCCTTCCAGGATCTGAAGGGGGCTACAGGAAGGCTGGGGAGGGACTATTGACAAGGTCTTGCAATGACAGGACAAGGGGCAATGGGTTTGAACTGGCAGAGGGGAGATTGAAACTGGATGTTAGGAGGAAGTTGTTTGCAGTGAGGGTGGTGAGACACTGGCACAGGTTGCCCAGGGAGGTTGTGGCTGCTCCCTCCCTGGAGGTGTTCAAGGCCAGGTTGGATGAGGCCTTGAGTGACCTGTACTAGTGGGAGGTGTCCCTGCCTATGGCAGGGGGTTGCAACTAGATGATCCTTGAGGTCTCCTTCCAACCTTACCATTCTATGATTCTATGATCTCACAGAGGTTATCAGTACAAATGCTAAGTTTCTTTATTTTCCTGTTGTCAGCCTTTATGTGGATTATAATGTGACAATAACTACAACAGATATAGAAGGCAGAGAACTTTAACAGCCAATGGCCAAGTGCTCAAAATCTAAGGAAATAACAAAGTTAAGGTTATCTAGTTAGTCCAGTAAGGACTATGGAATTATCTTCTACTAAGTGTACCAAGATATTTTGTAAAATGCTGACTATTAACACCTGCTAGGAGATACAATGAAAGTTGTTTAGGAAAGCAAACAAAAGCCACTGTATCCTGTATGTTTGTCTGTGTCCATATCACTGACATGAAGCACATGTAGTAGCCTTCCAGGATCTGAAGGGGGCCTACAGGAAGGCTGGGGAGGGACTATTTATAAGATCTTACAATGACAGGACAAGGGGCAATGGGTTTAAACTGGCAGAGGGGAGATTTAGACTGGATGTTAGGAGGAAGTTGTTTGCAGCGAGGGTGGTGAGACACTGGCACAGGTTGCCCAGGGAGGTTGTGGCTGCTCCCTCCCTGGAGGTGTTCAAGGCCAGGTTGGATGAGGCCTTGAGTGACCTGTACTAGTGGGAGGTGTCCCTGCCTATGGCAGGGGGTTGGAACTGGATGATCCTTGAGGTCTCCTTCCAACCTTACCATTCTATGATTCTATGTCATCCTACCTATACATAATGGCATAAATCATGAAAGACTACTACTAACCTTATAATCATGATATTTAAACATTAGAGCTGCTTTCTCATCCCCACAATATATAATGACCAACTGCCACTAACAACTGATTATTATCATGAGACTGGGGCAGCTACTGCCATGAATCCAATTCACTAGTGCTTAAAGAGGGTAAAATCCCAATTTTATTGAAGTTATTGGAAATAATCCATGCAAATGAATCCATCTCAGTGGCAAGCAGAGAGTTAAAAATACTAGAAGATGCAAAGGAGTACTTTACCTAAGTGTAGTGTGTATCAGAAGATGGTAGCCTGCTGACAGAAAGGGTAAGTTTCTCTCTCCTTGAAAAAGTTGGGCAGCGTAGTTTAGGTTTCTTTGCACACAGGCAAGACTAAAAATCAAACTCTCTTCATTTATGGATTAGATTCTCAGATGGTGGAGATGAAAACTAGCCACATTTTGACAGCTGTGGAGCTTAGCTTCCTCAAAAAAAAAAAAAAAAAAAGCTAAACTACAAGAGAGAAATTATGGCAGAAATGTTCTTGAACAAAATCAGAAATGTTATTACTCAATTCATGGCTAAAGTTGTCCCTCTGAAATACCAGTCTGAAAACTCTTCTACTCTGAGGAATCTTCCTTCAAGCGCATTTTAGGCTTCATTTGTCTTTGCCAGAGGATAAACTGTTTCCCCAAGTTCACCCACAGCTGCTGAATGCAGATGTCAACTCAGTCTTAGGAGGACCCTGCAAAACAGTAGAAGCGTGGAGGATGCGCTGACAGCAATATCCTTGTATGCTTGCCTTGCTTCTCCATTTCTCCTTACATACAGCATGCTGAGCACAGCAGGCCCTAGACTGACCCAAGATATCCTTAGGGACATCTCTTCATTCACTCAAGAGTAATCTATTCTTTTGGTTTTTTTTTTTTTTTTCTAGTGTATTTTCTCAAAACAGTCCACCTAGGAAAGTGATCTTCACTCAGAGGAAGCTATTTTTGAATATTAATTTGTTCGATGCTTAAGATTTCATTTGCTCTCCCACTGTTACTTGTGAGAGCTGACAAAGCACAATACCTCCCACAAAACACTGAGGAGACCTGCCATCCCTCCTGGACATGTGATCCACATGTGCCTCCTTTGTCTCAGAGAGTAGGGACCCATTTCAACAAGCATCCTTGAAATAAAGGCTTACTTCTAAATCCATTTCTCTAAGAGCATAGAATTCTTGGTTCAACATTTCATTAGTCAGCCTCACTTATTCATTTCATGGAAAATATAGCTTAATTTGCTTCTAACTTTTCCTCTTTATTCTGCCTTTAAAGATATGCTACATATAATGCTTATCTTTGATCAGACTTATGCAGCAGATAGTAGCAGCTTTTGTTTTTAAAAGTGACCAGAGAATTGGTTTGCCATCGAGTGCATAGTTAAGACGCCTTGCACAGCTCTGTTTTTCTGTACTTCTCTCATTCTCTGCCAACTGGTACCTCAGTCTTATTGGTATCCAATAATAAGCCCGATTACAGCTAGCCCTAGGAGACATGACAAAAAGAGAGTCCTCATCTTGCATTAATTGCTCGTATTGAAACTATGCCACATCTCTCGAAGCTAGATGTTGCTTAGTATCCCTTTGATATGATAATGACATGCTTCTTAGCAGATGAATATGCAAATTAAAAGCAGTAATTTGGTGGCATGCACCTGCTGACACTGCACTACTATGCTTATGTGCTCCTCTGTAACACTGCAGCTACACAAAAGCATCACAGAGGTAAAATTAAATTCTAATGTCGTATATATTAAACAGATGCTTCCACTTTTCTTTGTATATCTACTTTTTACAGAATTTGCTATTGGAATTTCAGCTCTCCCTTCATGCAATTAGTGGACATTTATGTGTCATACACAGAAATGTACTTGGAGCTATTTAAGGGCTCTGTTTTTAAAGAAATGGTTTACATGAACTGCACACTCAAAGAGATTTTTTTTTCCCCCCCCTCCCCTCCTTCATAGCAGAGAGGCAGAGGATTTTAATCTTGATGCACAAAAGACCTTCATTCATAAAAGAAATGCGTACTTGAGCACGGCAGCTTGCAACAGAAAATTTCTGCAGTGAAGATACTGCAAGTATACAGTTATCCAAACTTTCTGATGCTGGCTATGAACAATTTCCAGAGCTATGTGCATTAATCACACAGAGCCAGCTCACGCCCTCAGGTTTGTACTCGATGCTCTTTTATATGTGACTAAGGTGTTGAATGAGAAAGTGGAATCTGGTTCCAAATTGCCAAGCTGCTCAGAGTCATAGAATCATAGAATGGTAAGGTTGGAAGGGACCTCAAGAATCATCTAGTTCTGACCCCCTGCCATAGGCAGGGACACCTCCCGCGAGTACAGGTCACTCAAGGCCTCGTCCAACCAATCAGTATTAAGCTGAAGGTGCCAACAGGCTCAGTTCAGGAGAGCATGGCTGATGATGCTGGACTGCCTCAGTTTCTGCTGGCCTCACTGGTGGGTGAAAATACTTATTCCCTGGAGATGTACTAAGTGTGTGACTCATAAAAAAAATAAATTGTCACTTCCAGGCTTGTTAAGGTATAAATGCTCTGACATTACCAGGCTCAGTGAAGTCTTTTTACAAGCGAAAAAATAACTGATTGAATTGAACCAATATTTCACAGGGCTGTGAGAGATTAGAGGAGATTAAAGAAAATCCTTCTTATTCATTTATGTAATTTAGGAAATATGTATTGTGTGTTTTCCCAAAGAGAAAGTTGCATACACTAGGTAACATTGGGTTTCAGAGGTTTCCTGGCTCTTAACTGGGCATTTCCACAGCTGAAGGTCTCAATTTCTCTACAATTCCCTGTATGTGATGTAAGCTGTCAATTTGTACCTGTTTTCAGGCAAGTGGGGAGCCCATATCTTGAGGCTGTCATTTACTCCATGCCATACAGTGGTCATTTAGATGTGGGAAAGAACAATCCTCCTACCTCCTTGAAACAGAATAGATATTCTTTCTCCTGGTCACATTTTATTGCCAAAAAAGAAAGGGTGTGTTAATGGGCAGGCGTGTGAACTATTAAATGGCAGCATAGTTTAATTCCCTTCACCCATATCCAGACTTT
The DNA here is from genome assembly GCA_013399055.1 of Ramphastos sulfuratus. Taxonomy (NCBI): domain Eukaryota; kingdom Metazoa; phylum Chordata; class Aves; order Piciformes; family Ramphastidae; genus Ramphastos; species Ramphastos sulfuratus. Next base: position 119,471 of record WBNM01004816.1, read on the forward strand.
ACCTTATTTCACTAATGCTGTTCCATGATCAGTGAACGTGAATTTTGGTAGCCATTGTGCATATAGTAGTTATATTGGTTTCTTTTGGAGTAGGATTGTGAGAAAGACTCTAAATATGAGGAGTTTGAACAGCAACAAAATTGAGTGTTTGAAATTCACAGACTAAATGCCAAAGCATTTTTTATATGCATTAGAACGATGGCAATAGGACTGGCCCTACCAGAGCTCTTATGTCAGTACTGGATGAAGCAATGGATAGAAAGGTTCCTCTCTCTACACCACATAAGATGAAGAGAAGTTGATGTGGTTGGATATCTATGACAAAGACTAGAATGAGACAAACTCACTTCAAGTAATGCAGTTCAGAGAAAAATAAAAATAAAATACAGGAATAAAGGAAATGATGCTAAAACATGTGACAACATAGATGAGTTAAAATATTTTTAAAAAGAAATGTGTTACCTCTGTCTTTACATTTTGGAGAGTTTCATATGGTACAGCCTTATATAGAATATGTCAAAGGTCTTTCTTCTGATGACCAATGTATATGACTACTGCACTACACTATCTAATACTTATTGCTGCCCATTATGTATCTTTTCTATCCATGAAAAATTTTCTCTAGTTTCATTTCCAAGGTTCTCTCTCCCAATAAATATCCATTAATAAATAATCTTTCTCACTATTCTTTTTTTTCAGCAAAATTTTATCCCCCCCTGAGTTTTATTTAGATCTACAGAATATCTACATACTTCACTGTTACTGGTTCATTCTACCTAGTCTTAATTTTCTTTTTGCAACACTACTGAATTTTACCTCATCTTCAAATAATACTGAAGTATTTCTTCAGAGTCTTTAAGCAATTCAATCTTGTTCAGTCTTTAGTCTCTAACTCCCCTTTCTTTATAATTCTTAATAGTAATCTTTGTTTGTGAAGCAATTTCTCAATCCATAGCAAAGTTTTGAGATTATTGAATTCAGAAGAGTAAATTCTGTGACTAAAAGTTCCTTGCATAAAGCCTTGCCATCCAGCAATTCTGTAACCTCAAATTTTGATTTCCATTCAAGTAGCATACTTTAACAAAAGCTTTTTAGTTTTGTCTCAAAGAAGGAAGCACAAACAATCAAAACCAACTACAATGAGGAAAAATGCATTTAGACAAAGAAAATAAATGAAAAGAAGAAAAAAAAAAGGAAAATTGTGAAAGTTCTACAATTTTCACCTGCAGCCTTCATCTCTTTTCCAGTGATGGTCTTTTTTTTTTTTTTTTTTTTTTTCCTAAAATTTATTTGCATCAATTTATTTTTTATTCTAGTCTATTCTAGATCACCAGAGATGTGGAAGAGGAGGTTTATACACACATGCATATGTTTACATATATCCCCACAGAAGTTGTGTGGTTGTCTTTATTTCTTGCTAGCTTTCCAGTATGTTTGCATGTTTTGTCCAGAAGGTGTTGTTGCATTCTAATATAGCATTACTTTTTACTTGCCAAATATCCCCTTGAGTTAAGAGACTAGCTTTTGTATCTAACATATTTATCTCCATTTATAGAGCAGATGCCATTTCCTCATCAGCAGGGGGCATTAGAACTAACAGAAAAAATAACTGAGCCAAATAAATCATTATACCAAGGAAAAGATTCAGTAGAAGCACAACATTCACAGCTAACTTTTCAGCATATTCAGAACACAGACATGAGGGCAGTGCCCTCACCTCTAAAGCTTTAGAAGTCACTAATGAAAACACTCCTTATGGATACAGCCTGTCCTATGAGGACAGGCTGAGAGAGTTGGGGCTCTGCAGCCTGCAGAAGAGAAGGTTTCCAGGAGAGAGGAGCCTTCCAGGATCTGAAGGGGGCCTACAGGAAGGCTGGGGAGGGATTATTTACAAGGTCTTGCAATGACAGGATAAGGGGCAATGGGTTTGAACTGGCAGAGGGGAGACTGAAACTGGATGTTAGGAGGAACCTCTTTGCAGTGAGGGTGGTGAGACACTGGCGTAGGTTGCCCAGGGAGGTTGTGGCTGCTCCCTCCCTGGAGGTGTTCGAGGCCAGGTTGGACGAGGCCTTGAGTGCCCTGTGCTAGTGGGAGGTGTCCCTGCCTATGGCAGGGGGTTGGAACTAGATGATCCTTGAGGTCCCTTCCAACCTTACCATTCTATGATACACCAGGTATTCATGTCCCAAGTCTGTTACTAAACAAAAGCAAATACTAGGCTCAAGTAGCTACTGCTGAAGCCCTTTGGAACGTTGTTGTAAAATCTGTAAAATTCTCCCAGACCTCACTAGTATCCTATTGGAACTAGGCTGAGAATTTATTCCATGATAAAATACCAAGCAGAGCAGTATTGATTCAAGAGTCAAAAAGGCTTGCATGTCCTGCCACACTCAAGCATAAGGCTGGCAATCATTGTACCATAAATAAAATGTAAGAAGGCACTCTCCTATGGCTACTTGACAGCCTAAGGTGAGCAAACAAATGTTTATTTAGAATCAGATGAGGACACTGCTTTAGGTGCCCTGTGTGATGGTTTGG
>WBNM01004817.1:0-29530 GCA_013399055.1 Ramphastos sulfuratus
TAAATGTTTCTATGATTCTGTAGATCTATGGGTCACAATATTGACAGAGCAGCAGGGGAGGGGAAAGGAGAGAAAGAAAGGCTGTTTATCACCAAAATATCACTCCAAGAACAGGGATGCTTAAGCATCACAAGTTCATTTTTGTAGATCTAGAAACTGCTACTTACAGACATTTATACAAAAGTCACATTTCTTTTCTAAAAAAAACCCAAAAGTAATTAAAAATCACTGAATGTATTGCTGCAGAATCTGGCTTATTACTTTCTACTTCTTTCTTTCTGTCAGAACTAATACACTTTATTCTCTCTTTAATTTAAGCCTTATTATGACAAATGTCATCACTGTAGAGATAGATAACTATAATCAGCCTTGTAATGGAAACTGGGTTTTGTTTTGTGTCTGAATGAGAATGAATCAATGTATCACAACCAAAAGAGGCCTTTTAACAGTTGTAAGTGAAGCTATGAGGTTGAGGAAATTCCAGTTTGACACCAAAGTGAAAATATTTCTGGTTTACAACAGGTTAATGACCTGTGAACAAGGCTGGAAACCACTGGTTTAGTCGGTCAACACAACAAAATACTTGTCAGAAGCTAAACTTCCATCTCACTTAGCAAAGGAGGTCAATGCTTCATGAAGCTGAATAATCACATCTGAAATCTTAGCAACTTTTTGTGTGCTGAAGGTCAGTAGCAGTGCCTAAGAACAGAAGAAACACAGGCACAGGGTGGGAAGTAAAGAATTAGTCATTTCATACTTCAGTAGGTTGTGCATCATCCCTCAACACCAGGTATGTACCGCATGGCCTCATGCTCAGCAACCAATATCCAGTTCTCCTAAATCTAAGCCAGCTATTGCAGCTTTCTGCTTTAAGAGGCTGCAGCTAGCAGGCACCTCAGGCTGCAAGTTAAACTTGCAGTTGTTTCCTATGAGACTAACTTTGCTGCTCAACTTTCAGTACAAGGATGGTGAGACACTGGAATAAGCTGCCCAGAGAGGCTGTGGATGTCTCCTCCTTGGGGGTGCTCAAGGCCAGGCTGGATGAGGCCTTGAGCAGCCAAGTCGAGCTGAGAGGTGTCCCTGCCCATGACTGGGAGGTTGGAGTAGATGAGGAGAGGCTGAGGGAGCTGGGGGTGTGCAGCCTGCAGAAGGGGAGGCTCAGGGCAGACCTCATTGCTCTCTACAACCTGAAGGGAGGTTGTAACCAGGTAGGGTTGGGCTCTTCTGCCAGGCAACCAGCAACAGAAGGAGGGGACACAGTCTGAAGTTGTGCCAGAGGAAGTCTAGGCTGAATGTTAGGAGGAAGTTGTTGCCAGAGAGAGTGATTGGCATTGGAATGAGCTGCCCAGGGAGGTGGTGGAGTCCCTGTCCCTGAAGGCGTTGAAGCAAAGCCTGGATGGGGCACTTAGTGCCATGGTCTGGTTGATTGGCTAGGGCTGGGTGATAGGTTGGTCTGGATGAGCTTGGAGGTCTCTTCCAACCTGGTTGATTCTATGATTCTATGATCTCTGAGGTCCCTTTCAACCTAAGCCATTTTACAGTTCTATGAAATTCACTGATCATTACAAGGTGCCAGAAAGAGCTGAATAAATTCTTCTCCTCCTAAATATTCAGTGATGAAGGTCTCTGTCCCTCAAACCTAGCTGCATTTGTTTAACATGCTCTGAAGTTAATGAAGCTCAACTATTTATTTACCACTGCCACTGCCTGACTACATCACAGTGATAGTGAAGAAGCATCTCTGTCCTACAACCATACAGTCCTTACAGGCTTCTGCTGTATTGTTATACACCTGCACATGAAGCACAAAATGAAGGCACTAATTTGACAAAGCTGAATCATTTCCCAAAGGTGGCTGTGCCTGCTGCTCTGTGGTACATAGACAACTTTGCAAAAGATAAGGGAAAAAAGCTCCCATCAAAAATTTCTTCATCTCTCTACCTCCTCACCAGACTTTCAGTTGCTCCAGGTTTTACAGCACATAATGGCTTCAGGAAAATGAGCTGACTTGTGGTTCCCCATTTCCCATACCTGAGAATTGCTAAGCTGTTGCTTTTCAATTCATATTGAGATATTGAGTCCAGAGGAGGCCATGAAGATACTCAGGGGGCTGGAAGAGGTCTCCCATGAGGACAGGCTGAGAGAGTTGGGGCTCTGCAGCCTGCAGAAGAGAAGGTTTCCAGGAGACCTTGGAGTGGCCTTCCAGTATCTGAAAGGGCTACAGGAAGGCTGGGGAGGGACTATTGACAAGGTCTGGTAATGACAGGATGAGGAGTAATGGACTTAAACTGGCACAGGGGAGATTTAGATTGGATGTTAGGAGGAAGTTGTTTGCAGTGAGGGTGGTGAGACAACACATTCTGTGCTTCTATCATCCACAACCTCAGTGAAGGTGTTCAGGACCAGGTTGGATGAGGCCTTGAGCAACCTGTTCAAGTGGGAGGTGTCCCTGCCTATGGCAAGTGGTTAGAACTGGATGAGCTTTGATGTGCCTTCTAACCTAAACTATTCTGTAATTCCATGATTCTGTAAATTCCAGTCTTGAAATAACCTCACAATGAGAAATGGCTGTTTCCACCAATTTCTAGGAAAATCCCAGCTTCCCAGAACTATGCTGACTAAGCAGTCTGACTATTCAGACTGAGAAATTTGGGGCTCTTCAGCCTGGAGAAGAGAAGGCTTCCAGGAGACCTTAGAGTAGCCTTCCAGAATCTGAAGGGGGCCTACAGGAAGGCTGGGGAGAGACTATTGACAAGGTCTTGCAATGACAGGACAAGGGGCAATGGGTTTAAAGTGACAGAGGGGAGATTTAGACTGGGTGTTAGGAGGAAGTTGTTTGCAGTGAGGGTAGTGAGACAGTGGCACAGGTTGGCCAGGGAGGTTGTGGCTGCTCCCTTGCTGGAGGTGTTCAAGGCCAGGCTGGATGAGTCCTTGAGTGACCTGTGCTAGTGGGAGGTGTCCCTGCCTATGGCAGGGGGTTGGAACTAGATGATCTTTGAGGTCTCCTTCCAACCTTACCATTCTATGATTCTATGCTGGCTAACTGGCCCTTTGTCCAGCAGGACAATTATCCAGTTGAATCATAGAATCACAGAATCATCTCTCATGTTCTGTAATATAGTCTTTTTTTTTTTTTTTTTTTTTTTTTTCTGCTGAAACATGGAAGCAAAACATGAGTGAATTCCCCTTCATTACATTGCACTGCCAGTTGGAAGCTGTCCAAACAGTGAAAGAGGCAGTTTTGGCCTCTAGATTGATCTGTATCTGAATAAGCTCAAAATGAATTTAAATGTATGCAGGAGGGGATTAATATTCTCATGCACCAAAGGTTTCCCAAGGTTGTATACTTCATAAATAAGCCTCTCATGATCTTTACCATTTTGATATAGCAATACCCAAACCACATAACTGTATCTACAGATACTGTTCTTTTTAAAGGGTTCCATTCATCCTTAGGTCTTTTTTTTTTTTCCCCTAAGGCTTTCTATAGAGTCTCACCATTAGAAGAAATAGATTTTTTTCTACTTGTAATGTGAAGAAGCCTTGCCAAAGAACTGTCACCAAAGCAGATATGTGAGCCTCGTGGCAGACCTTGTAACATCTTCAGATTGCTTATAGATTTTCCTGAAGCCCTATTACTTCCAGCTCCCCATATGCACATGTCCTCCTTTGGGCACATGAAATCTTCTCGGGTTCAATTCTTACTGCTACTCACTTCTGCCATCAATCTAACCTATTATTTTCCTTGGAGAGGGGATATATATTACTCTTACTTTGAGAAGTTCTTTACTCATCTCTTTCCTTTCTGAAAGGCTGCAGCAAATACTGGACACAGAAATTGTTACTGGCACATATCAAGCTATATGTAGACCCTTGCAGAGATCACTCAATAATGTCCTGTGGGTACCTGCATTGCACTTTTATAGTATTTATAGAATCATAGAATGGTAAGGTTGAAAGGGACATCAAAAATCATCTAGTTCCAACCCCCTGCCATAGGCAGGGACAGCTCCTACTAGTACAGGTCACTCAAGGCTTCGTCCAACCTGGCCTTGACCTTGTGATATCTTTGCCACTCTACTAAATGAAGTATCTCTTTTCAGCTGGATTGATTAAAATCATCTTCAAGATCAAACAGGACTGCATGGTAAAAACATGCTAATTCTGTAAAGTTAGGGATAGAAAACATGAGATAAAATACTTGCTGTCTTTCCTCTTCTGACTTCTTGTCACATACACTCTTATAGAATTATAAAGTTGGAAGGGACCTCAAGGATCATCCAGTTCCAACCCCCTGCCATAGGCAGGGACACCTCCCACTAGAACAGGTCATTCAAGGCCTCATCCAACCTGGCCTTGAACACCTCCAGGGAGGTTGTGGAGCACAGAATCACCCAATGCGATCAAAGATCAGAGGCTATTAGGGCACATAACTGAGAGAACATTGATTAAAACTGCTAAATCTATAATGAATGATTCACGTTTTCAGAAGAGCTGGATAGACCATTCTATGATTCTGTGATTCTATGATATTAAGTGATGAAAGCTTGTAGAAGGTCATGGGTGAAAATATTTTAGGGCTACTAATTCAGTATGTTTTCCTTCACAGCATCTTTAAATATTGCCCTAGGAAACATTGTAAGGCACAGGCTTGTAAAATTGTAGAATGGTAAGGTTGGAAGGGACCTCAAAGATCATCCAGTTCCAACCCCCTGCCATAGGCAGGGACACCTCCCACTAGCACAGGTCACTCAAGGCCTCGTCCATCCTGGTCTTGAACACCTCCAGGGAGGGAGCAGCCACAACCTCCCTGGGCAACCTGTGCCAGTGTCTCACCACCCTCACTGCAAACAACTTCCTCCTAACATCCAGTTTCAATCTCCCCTCTGCCAGTTTAAACCCATTGCCCCTTGTCCTGTCATTGCATTGTAAATAATCCCTCCCCAGCCTTCCTGTAGCCCCCTTCGGATACTGGGAGGCTACTATAATATATACTCTTGGTGATGAAGAAAAGACAAGGAAATACTCTGTCTTGCCTCCCTCAGACAAAGGTCCTGAGGAAGGCAAGTGTGGCTCATGGCTGGCTTTAACTGAGGATACTAAGACTGTTTATATCCTTGCAGTCTGAACAAACGTCACTGAGTTGTGGGAGAGCATTGCCTGCATTTCTTATTCACAAAGTTACATCGCTAACTAGGAGCTCATGGCTGCAACCTCCCAGTACATCATGTATTCTTATGAATTTTTATTTATAAAACAACCAAAAAACCCTAACAAACCAAAACAAAACCCCACATGTAATTTTTTTTTTTTTTTTTTTTAAATAATTCAAGTCTCCAGAGAGAATTTGGCAGGGAACTGTTATTTGAATACTTTGGCTCTCTTTGCAAGATGATCGTCTTGATAATTTAAAATGTCATAGGAAGTTTGCAGGAACAATAGACCAGATTCCTGAGCTGGTGTAAACTGGCACAGCTCCACAAACATCAAAGCAGAAATGCCAGTTTACACCAGACCATCAATGTTCACAAATTAAATGGATGTTTTGTGGTTTGCTACATGGCAGAGAACTTGCAATGGGACTGGAGCCCTCGTAAGCTGTGCTGCAAAACTATTTGATTTTTTGGTAGCTCTTTAAAACGCAACTCACATCAGAATGCTGAGCTCAAATAGCTCTCCAGTGCCAGAGATAAAACCCATCTCTTCAGTGCTTCAGGGAATGAGTGTGCAAGCAAGCTAGTGACAGGATACCCTGAAACACAGGCCAGATTTGTCCCCAAAAGGTGCCAACCAAATGCTTTTCTTGACCATGAGAATGGATCTTCAAAATTATTCTTCTCAAAGTTTAACTGAAGTTTTATTCTGAAGCAGCTCCCTCTCCACTGACAGTAAAAAAAACACTTAAGATGTGAGCCTCATAAGGTTCCTCTGAGGCAATCCTAGATGATTAGACACATTGATGGACCATCCAGCCATATGGAACAACTGTCTTATATTCAGCCATGTTAGAAATACAGCCAGCAACAGATTGCTCATAGAATTTCCAACAGAAGTTGGAACAAAGTTCACTTTGTTTTATAGGTCCAGACATTATGACTGCCACTCCTTTCTCACTTTCCTGTCCACTTTCTGACTCACGACTGGTACCATTGCAGACCCTCTGCAAACCACTACCAGCTAGCTGAGCTGTCAGCCTGACCTGGTTTCAGAGTTAAATGTCTTCCTGGTAGTTGGTATTGTGCTGGGTTTTGGATTTAGTGTGAGAGTAATGTTGATAACACACTGATATTTCAGTAGTTGCTAAGTGGTGCTTGTCTCAAGTGAAGAATTTTTCAGTTTCCCATGCTCTCACAGTGAGGAGGTGCACAAGAAGCTGGAAGGAAACACAGTGAGGACAGCTGACCTCAAGTAGCCAAAGGAGGGTTCATATCATAGGATGTTCTGCCCAGTAGATAAACTGGGGAGGGAAGGCTGCTGCTGTGGCATCAGTCAGCAGATGGTAACCGCATTGTTGATCACTCCTCTGTTCTTGGGGTTTATTTTTCTCTCTTTTTGTTATATTTTTCATTACTCTTAAGTATTTTTTTCCTTTCATAAGTTTTCTTTTTCCTTATGTTTAGATGGAACCTCCTGTGTTCTAGTTTGTGCCTATTGCCTCTTGTGCTGTTACTGGAAATCACTGAAAAGAGTCTGGCCCCATCCTCTTGAGCCCCACGCTTCAGTTACTTATAAGCATTGATAAGATCCCCTCTCAGTCTGCTCTCTTCCAGGCTAAAGAGCCCCAGGTCTCTCATTAATCCATCATACATTGGCTTCTACAAAGGTTTCAAAAGCTGCCAACTGAAAAGAGACTGCTACTACGTCAGGCTGTAGCAGACACTAATATACTAGTCAAAAGTCTCTCCAAGTGTACACTTTCATTAACCCTGATATAAGCAAAGAAAGGAAAATCTGTTTCTCATCCCCTTTCCTGTCTGAAAGAGCCCATACATTTACAGGAGAGTGGAAATCACACTTGATAGCTCTAGTTACAGTGCTCTCTAAAATCAATAGGAATGGAGCTGATTGACTTGCAAAAGCAGCACTCTGTTGGCACTAAAGACACAGCTGAGAACTGAAGCAGTCCTCTGCAGCTGCCCACCCCCGGAGATAACAGGTAGTAATGTGGGTAAGAGCCTGTAGAACAAGCACTGCTAGGCAAAGCCCCAGGATCTGCCACGATTTGGTGAATGGCCTGGATGACACTTTTTGATGTGGGTTGGACAGAAGCAGGTAGTTATTTTTCTTTCTTAAAGCAGTTGCCCCCCAAATGTGCCAAAGAACTGTCAAAGCCAGCAGGTCTCATACGGCTCTTTAGTGGAACGCGACCGCGTTTGCAGGCAGTAACACACAAAGTCTATACGGGAAAGATTTCTTTAAAAACACTACCAAAACCAAAGTCTGACATGGTAATTTATACCACTGCAAATACTATTCTTTCCTTATAAATGTTTCTTTCTTATGTTTTGCTTTAAAGTAGATTTACAGTGAAAGGAAGGGCTGGAGCACAGCCTTATGAGGAGCGGCTGAGGGAGCCGGGGGTGTGCAGCCTGCAGAAGAGGAGGCTCAAAGGGGGACCTTATTGCTCTCTACAACCTGAAAGGAGGTTGTAGCCAGCTGGGGGTTAGTCTCTTCTCCCAGGCAACCAGTGACAGCAAGAGGGAACACAATCTCAAACTACATCAGGGCAGGTTTAGGCTGGACATTAGGAAGAAGTTCTTCAGAGAGTGCTTGGCATTGGAATGGGCTGCCTGGAGAGGTGGTGGAGTCCCTGTCCCTGGAGGTGTTTAAAAGGAGGCTGGATGAGGCACTTAGTGCCATGGTGTAGTTAATTAGAAGGTGTTAGGTGATAGGTTGGATTTGATGATCTCAGAGCTCTTTTCCAACCTGGTTAAGTCTGTGATTCTGTGTTGGGTGATAGGCTGCACTTGATAATCTCAGAGCTCTTTTCCAACCTGGTTAATTCTGTGATTCTGTATTGGGTGATAGGTTGCACTTGATAATCTCAGAGCTCTTTTCCAACCTGGTTAATTCTGTGATTCTGTATTGGGTGATAGGTTGCACTTGATAATCTCAGAGGTCTTTTCCAACCTGGTTAATTCTGTAATTCTGTATTGGGTGATAGGTTGCACTTGATAATCTCAGAGCTCTTTTCCAACCTGGTTAATTCTGTGATTCTGTATTGGGTGATAGGTTGCACTTGATAATCTCAGAGGTCTTTTCCAACCTGGTTAATTCTGTAATTCTGTATTGGGTGATAGGTTGCACTTGATAATCTCAGAGCTCTTTTCCAACCTGGTTAATTCTGTGATTCTGTATTGGGTGATAGGTTGCACTTGATAATCTCAGAGGTCTTTTCCAACCTGGTTAATTCTGTAATTCTGTGACAGGGTAAGAAAAGCTCTTAGTTTTCAGTTCAACAAGTAGTTCTTAACAGACAAATAAGCAAGCCTTAAAAAAACAAAAAAAACAAAAAAAACCCACACACCCCCCCCAAAAAAAAACAACCCAAACCCACAAAACATAAAATGTGATCCATTATTCATAGCCACTGCAGCTAAAATCCATCTGCCAGCTCTATGGAGAATTTTGGGTCTAAGATACATGCATGTTGTGCTGGGGTCTCAAAGCAGAGGTATTGCTAAAGGATGTGCATCTCCTTCAGAAACAGACAAAGTCATCTGAATTAATTATATCCAGCAAGACTTTGCCATAAATTAGCAACACATTTTAAACACTATTTACACTGTTCCTTCTTTCCTTGGAGGAAACTCATTGTGTTTAACTGAGGAAAACATCTGAGATGCCAAGAATGACAGTGATTGGTGATGGTTTCACAGCAGAAGTCAAACACTCCTCTGAAACTTGAATGAAGAAACAAAGTGTGAGTACTGAGAATATATTCCAGAGAGATCATTCAGCTTGGTCCTGAACTTGGAAGATGTTTCCTGTCAGTGGATCCCTGTTGAACAAAGAGTACACTGCAGAGATGTGGCCTTCAATACTGGAATACCTACATTTCCTTTAGACAGCTTTTTATTTCACCTTAGCTTTCAAATGGGACATCCTACACACTCCTACAGCACTCAGTGGAAGGAGCATCAGGCCTGATGGATCACTTGACCTCTAGCACTACTTTAAAACAAAATAAAATGATCTTAATTGAAAACATCATCTGGCAGGTTGCTATTAAATATGTATTGGACCATTGCCTTAGTTCCGTGTTCTGCTTAATGCTCTTGTTCATAGGCTCTGTTTCCTATTATGTTTTCCTTTATTGACTGCTGACCAAATACAAGTTGCAGCACTTTCTGCAGGATCCTGTTGAAGACTTTCATTCAGCAAACTGCCTGCTGCAAGCACCCACAGCCCAGCAACACCCAGGGCCCATCACCCACACCACATTGTTATGCCAGTCGCAACACACTTCCATGTCACACCACACCACACTGCCATGCCATACCACATTCTCCCACACAGCCCAAACTCCTCCAGGCACCCCAAATTCAGGGGTTACATTTTGCCTTGAGTGCATTTAGTGCCACAGTGTAGTTAATCAGAAGGGTTAGATGACAGGTTGGACTCAATGATCTCAGAGGTCTTTTCCAACCTGTTTGATTCTGTATTCCTGCAAAGAGGGCAATGGATGCCTCCTCTGACCACAACAACCCTACCCACCAATCTTGCCTCCACAGCTCCCAGTGTCCTTCAGGGAAGGAGATGGACATGAGAGGATGAAGGGCAGTGAGGGGATGTGGGACATGGTGGCAGTCATGACCTTCTGTGGTCCCAGCCTGGGACAAGAGCACAGTGAGAGGCCGATGTGGGATTGCGGCAGGCATGTTGGGCACATAGCGCAGCAAATCAGTGAAGCAACATGCAGTGAGCTGCTTGGAAAGTGGCTCACACCAGCCAAGCCAGATCTTCCCAGTGCTGCCCCACTTGTAAAAGCAGTAGGGTAGAAAAGCCTGAAATGAGAGTGTTTTGTAACTGGGAGACAACAGGAGACTGTTCACCACCTGCCCTCAAGGCAGGAACTGGGAGACCTTAAGGGGCATTGCATTGCCAGGTGTTGAGTTACCCCAGGCCTCTCTCTATGAAGAAGGTGGAACTGGACTCAGCATCAAGGCTACCCAAATGCTGCTCCTCCACATGCAAGAAAAACATTCTATTACACAACTGAAAACAGCTCAATAGTTTAAACAAATAACAGATCTCTAATGCTTTCCAGAAAGTAAAAGAGGTCATTAATTCAGTGCAATGAAACTCTTTGCAGTGATCAGGATTAAATTAAGCTGATTTTTAATGGCATATTTGCAGCTTTTTGGAAGAAGTTGTTCCTTTATTCTCTCTTTTTCATCCACTATGGTGTCACTTCAGGACAAAGACAAGATTGTGTCTAACCTCTGCACTTTCATACTCGTTGATTTTTTTTTTTTTTTTTAAGCACACCTCTGAATTTCCTGGAATTTTAATGCTAGAGAACAATTACAAGATCTTGTTAATGTAACTTTTTCCCTCCAAGGGACTGATCCACACTTTCTAATGTTAGGCTTTTTGATTTTTTTTTCCCCCTTTAAGAATATTTAGTAATCTTTGCTAAAAATCTCTACACCTACAAAACAGATTGTACCAGGGCTGCAAAATCCATCCTAATGTTTCATGTGGCAGTGAGGTTTATAATAAGGGGGTTAATAAGTGGCACGATGATTTAGCCTTAATGGGTTGTTTATAATGGAGAGGATACACATTTACTTGTAAATTACCCAATTTGTTTCTTGTCTTCTGTGAGGCCATCCTTTTTTTTAATGCTGTGCAGAGCTGCTGTAATGTGAGTGGTGATTCCATTACAGGTAGTGCCTGAGCATTCATTATCCCATAAGCTTTCCCATTAGCTGTGTGCACACCTACAAAGCATAACTATTCTAACTCTGAAGGGCCATTGAAGGTTTGAATGGTTGCTTGTGTTCCCAGGAGTCTCAAAATCAATGGAAACAGCTAGTCAGCTTAATGGGGATAACTAGTATTGTAAAAATTAGTGGCAGATGAGCCACTGCTATTGTTCCCAACACATGTTTTCAGATAGGAACATCTAATAATTTAAAAACAGGACTGTCACTATGCCTTTGACCAGAATATTCTGTAAATCCATCTAGTATTAGTTCATTGGGTAGGCAAAATCCCAAGCACAACTCCAGGCTGGGTGGGGAATGGCTGAGAATAGCCCTGAGGAAAAGGACCTGGGGGTCTGGGGTGATGAAAAGCTCAACATGAGCCTGCAGTGTGAGTGCAGCCCAGANGAAAGCTGTGACTTTTTTTTTTCTTTTTAATGTCCTTTTCTACAAACATTTCAGCCTTCTGCTGCAAAATGAATCTGTTTTCTTAAAATCACAGCACCGCTCTACTACTCCGAGCATTGTTTTAGTTAAATGTCACTCAAGCCTTGACAATAACAGGCTTCCCCCTTCAAAACCCTGTTTTATTTCAAAGGTAATGTAGCAGAAAGACTTGTCCTGGAGAGCTCTGGCACTGTACCACAACAGTCAGCTTTTTTTATTGGTGGCTTTTCTTAACCAGCATTTTTAACATCGTGAGTCTTTTCAGCTCTGTGTTTTAACTTCATCAGAGCTCTTAGTGTTAGGGGGAGAATGATATTGATTTAAACTTAGTGATGGTCTGGGAAAGGCTATGATTCCAGCATTCTTGGTCATTCTAGATGCAAAAATACATAAATCCTTCGGAGTGCTGCTTCACAGAAAGCATCCTTTACACACTGGTGTTCTGTAGCTCCTGATCCACCTCCTTGGCATCTTTTTGGTTACCTACTGAGTATCCACTCTATATTTTGACTATCTCACAAGTCAACACTTCTCATAATTACAGCTGTTTTAAGTTTTTTATGTTTGTCTTATGGTCAGTGTACAATTTAACACATTCATCCTGCAGTTTGGTTAGCTGTCTGGAGAGCCATCCCACTGGAGTCCTTGGTCCTTTACAAACTGCTTACCAGTACCTTAGAGAAATATATTCTATTTTAGTTCAAGATCCTGCTACACTGTGTACTGCAAGTCATTTTATTAACTGCTCTTATCATCACTGGCACAAGGACTCAAATATTGTACCTTCACAGCTTTGGAGGTCTAGTTAGCAGTCAGATTTTGGTGGTACCCAGCAATGGCTTCACCAAGGGCAAATCTTGCCTGACAAATTTGGTGGCTTTTTATGAAGAAGTCACAGCAACAGTGGACAAGGGAAGGGCAACTGATGTCATCTACCTGGATATGAGTAAGGCATTTGACTCTGTCCCACATGACATCCTGGTCACCAAACTGGAAAAACATGGATTTGATGGGTGAGCACTGCTGGATAAGGAATTGGCTGGATGGTGACACACAGAGAGTGGTGATCAAGGGCACAATGTCCAACTGGAGACCAGTGNAAGGCTGGGGAGGGATTATTGACAAGGTCTTGCAATGACAGGACTGGGTTTGAACTGGCAGAGGGGAGATTGAAACTGGATGTTAGGAGGAAGCTCTTTGCAGTGAGGGTGGTGAGGCACTGGCACAGGTTGCCCAGGGAGGTTGTGGCTGCTCCCTCCCTGGAGGTGTTCAAGGCCAGGTTGGCTGAGGCCTTGAGTGACCTGTTCTAGTGGGAGGTGTCCCTGTCTATGGCAGGGGGCTGGAACTAGATGATCTTTGAGGTCCCTTCCAACCTTACCATTCTCTGATTCTACGATTTTACAAGCCTGGGCCTTACAATGTTTCCTAGAGCAATATTTAAAGATGCTGTGAAGGAAAACATATGAATTAGTGGCCCTAAAACATTTTCACTCATGACCTTCTACAAGCTTTCACCAGTTAATATCATAGAATCATAGAATGGTCTATCCAGCTCTTCTGAAAACATGAATCATTCATTATAGATTTAGCAGTTTTAATCAATGTTCTCTCAGTATATGTGCCCTAATAGCCTCTGAAAAAGCAGTTGGGGATTTGTTTTTTTGCATCCAGAAGTTTCCTGTTATCCAGGGTCCAAAAGTATCTACAGAAATGTACATATATCTAGGAAAACTTTTAAATTAATAAAAGCAAGCAACCAGCCAGACAAAAGAGCATCTACTATAAGAAACTCCTTTCTGCCTTAGCTTCAGAAAGAGGGTTTGCAGATAAGATAACCTCTGTGGCCATTCACAGCTCAGGCAGTTTTCAATGCTTCCTATTCTGCTTGGTGGTCTCTATAGATTCCAGCAGGTATATAGGTCCAGGTTCTTCTGTGTGCTGCTCCACACTTGGCAGGGGCTAGTTTAAAACAAAACCTGCTTGTAGCATCTGGCACAGGGAAAGGGCTTGTCTGCATTTTAGGGTCACCTCTGGAGGTATCTGCACAGGTCTTTCAATGCTGGCATAATGCAGATCTGGCACCCAAACCACTCATAAATCCTGCTTGAGCAAATCATATTAATTGGCTACTGTTAACATACAAAACCCCCAACAACTGCCTTTCACTGCATAGCCCCTAACCACTGCAAACTAAAAATCATGAACATAGCACTCTCACCTTCCTCCTGCTGAGTAATTTTTCTGTTTATTGGTATTAGCTCTCAAATGACAGTACTAAAGAGCAGTAACGATCTGTACTGAAGACACTTTGCAAGGGGCTCATTAACAGTTGAGATGAGCTGTAAAAGAAACACATAAAATGTCAAGCTAATTTAAAAAATCATGCTAGGCTGGGGAATGGGCAATTAAACAATAACACACAGCACAGGAAGGTCTGAAAATTAACATAGCAGAGCGACAGACACTGCTGCCATTAGGAAACCAGCTCAGCCCAGTGCTAGAAGGAATCACAGGCCTGGAAATGTAAGAAGAGAGACATACAGATCCAGCATGAAAAGCCAGTAGTGAAGGCACATGCATCAGGCTTACCCTGTGTGTAAGAGGACACTGTGGGTGACAGCTTATGGTCCCCAATTACAGGCCATCTAGACACCTGCAAGAGTAGAATCATAGAATGCAATGGGTTGGAAGAGACCTCTGAAAGTCATCTTGTCCTACTGCCCTGCACTAAGCAGGGTCATTTAGCAAGGGAGGGGATTCTGCCCCTTTGCTCTGCTCTCATCAGACCCCACCTGGAGTCCTGTGTGCAGTTCTGGAGCCCCCAGCACAGGAAGGACATGGAAGTGTTGGAGCAGGTCCAGAGGAGGCCACGAAGATGCTCAGAGGGCTGCAGCAGCTCTGCTATGAGGACAGGGTGAGAGAGTTGGAGCTCTGCAGCCTGGAGAAGAGAAGGCTTCCAGGAGACCTTAGAGTAGCCTTCCAGTATCNAATGAATGGGGCTTCCCTGCACAACCAGTTCCAGCATCTCACCACCCTCATAGTAAAGAACTTCTTCCTAATGTCCAATCTAAATCTACCCTACTCTAGTTTAAAACCATTGCCCCTTGTCGCCCTGCAAGGCTACAGGGGCTTGCAAACAGTCTCTCCACAGCTTTCTTGTAGGCTCCCATCAGGTATTAGAAGGCTACTAAAAGGTCTCTCCAGAACCTTCTGTTCTTCAGCCTGAACAACCTCAAAGCTCTCAGTTTGTCTTTGCAGGAGAGGTGCTCCAGCACCTAGAGCAGGGTGCTCCATGAAGCAGGAATTGCTGTGAGAAATTGCACTATTACTGCCAACTCTGCAGGGAGACCTCTGAGAGTGTGGCAAGGACCAGCAAACACAGAATTTTCAGCTGAGGTCATAAAATTTATTCTGACTTAGGTACCTGGTATGTTCTCAGTCTGTAAACACCAACTGAGGCAGACCTAGTGTACACAGCTATGGCCCCTGCACAGACCTCCAGATGGGTGCCCCTGTCCCTGCTAAGTTTATATAAATACATCAGGTAAAATGGATGCTACACCACAGGTTTTTTCCTTCTACTCCTTGGGCTGTCTGTCACAAAGCTTATTTTTCAGAAGAACTAAAGTCTCTTGGAATCATGGAATTGTCAGGGCTGGAAGGGACCTCAAGAATCATCCAATCCCAATCTCCCCTGCCATGGGCAGGGACACCTCACACCAGATTAGGTTGGTAAGAACCTCATCCAGCCTGGCCTTAAACAGCTCCAGGGATGAGGCTTCCACCACCTCCTCAGGCCACCTGTTCCAGTGCCTCATCACCTCATGGTGAAGAACTTCATCCTAACATCCAATCTAAATCTACCCACTTCTAGTTTTGCTCCATTCCCCCTAGTCCTATCACAGAAAGACTGTGAATTATGGAATCACTGAAAAGGGAGACTTGAAAGTGTGGATGGTTAGTCCCTGAAATTTGGCCATTAGTTCACATTCTGCACCCATATAGAATCAGAGAATGGTAAGGTTGGAAGGGACCTCAAGGATCAGCTAGTTTCAATCCCCTGCCATAGGCAGGGACCCCTCCCACTAGCACAGGTCACTCAAGGCCTCATCCAACCTGATCCTGAACACCTCCAGGGAGGGAGCAGCCACAACCTCCCTGGGCAACCTCTGCCAGTGTCTCACCACCCTCACTGGAAAGAGCTTCCTCCTAACATACAGTCTAAATCTCCCCTCTGCCACTTTAAAGCCATTGCTCCTTGTCCTGTCATTGCAAGACCTTGTCAATATGCCCTTTCTGTTTCTGTGTAGATAATATTTTATCTGGGAATTTCTGACCATGAAATCTCTGTAGTGCAGAGTGCTTCTCTCTTTTATTTCACTGCTGAATTACTCATGAATGAGCTGCTTCACAGATGTTGTGAAGAAGTGTTGTTAGCCACCAAATCTTCTGAAAAACCAGTTCATAGACTTTTAAAAATCACAGAATCATAGAATGGTAAAGTTTGAAGGGACCTCAAAGCTCATCCAGTTCCAACTCCCTGCCATAGGCAGGGACACCTCCCACTAGTACAGGTCACTCAAGGCCTTGTCCAACCTGGCCTTGAACACCTCCAGGGAGGGAGCAGCCACAGCCTCCCTGGGCAACCTGTGCCAGTGCCTCACCATCCTCACTGCAAACAACTTCCTCCTAACATCCAGTTTCAATCTCCCCTCTGCCAGTTCAAACCCATTGCCCCTTGTCCTGTCATTGCAAGACCTTGTCAATAATCCCTCCCCAGCCTTCCTGTAGGCACTGCATGTTCCTGAAGCTCCATCAAAACCCAGGATACCAAGTTGACTTCCACCCCACCCCCAGAGATTCACGTTGAATTTTCAACCCTTATTCACTTAAAAAGAATGATTATGAACTTTGGTGGAGCTACTGACAAATGAGTATGCACAGAATCAGGTTTCCTGTCAATAAAAGTTTTTATTATATTGGCAGCAGATGAGTGCAGTTAGGCTTCCCTGTGATTCCATGAGTAGGAATATTTAGGAAAATGCAACAGGAGTATTGAAGTGTTCAGGATTTGTTAATTTGCTCCCTATTTTTTAATGTTGTTTGGAGTTTTATTTCTAAAGTTTTTCTGGGTTTTTTTTTTTTTTTTTCCCCTGAGGAAAAGTAACTACTTGTAATGAAAGATTTGGGGTTTGTTTTTTTTTTTAAAAGCAGCATTTAAACTATTTACTATGAGTGGACCTTTATCACTCTTGAGCTCCCATTAATTTCAAGGGGTTGAAATGTCTGTTTAAGCTGAAACTGTTTTCTAAAGTCTCCTGAGAAAAGCTGACAGATGATGTCCTTTGATACCATAGCCATCAATAAAAAATTCTGCTGAATAGGACAGAGAAGGCAGAAAAGATCAGATAAGGAGGACAGGAGGACAGAAGACAAATCCTCCAAAAGGAAAAGATTAAAAGCAAACCTGCTCGTAGTTTTAAAAGCAGAGCAGAGGTAGGAGTATGGAATTAGATGATGATAGGCTACTGAAGGGGGCCTGCAGGAAGGCTGGGGAGGGACTATTGACAAGGTCTTGCAATGCCAGGACAAGGGGCAATGGGTTTGAGCTGGCAGAGGGGAGATTGAACCTGGATGTTAGGAGAAAGTTGTTTGCAGTGAGGGTGGTGAGACACTGGCACAGGTTGCCCAGGGAGGGTGTGGCTGCTCCCTCCCTGGAGGGGGTCAAGGCCAAGTTGGACGAGGCCTTGAGTGACCTGTGCTAGTGGGAGGTGTCCCTGCCTATGGCAGGGGGTTGGAACTGGATGATCCTTGAGGTCCCTTCCAACCTTACCATTCTATGATTCTATACTTCCAATCATATTGATACCACACAGCTGGAGAACCATCAGGTAGTTAAAGCAGTGATTTACTTTGGATGATCCCACTCTAGCAAGGATGGGATTTGGACTAAATGATTTTCAGAGGTGCCTTCTAACCCTTTCCATTTTGTGATTCTGGGATTCCTATTCACATCCCAGTCATTTAATACACTAGGGCTGGTGGAAAAGGGTAAAGAACTGTATTGTTCCTAAGAAAAGAAGGCAGACCTCTGAAGAAATGTTCTTTCATTTTATTTTTTTTTTGTTCAAGGCAGTATTAGACATTTTTGGAAAGCCAGACTTCTAAAACAAGGCAAACAATAATGATATGTCAGCTGTTCTAAGAAAAATGATTCTGACCAAAATTAAAAAAAAAAAAAAATTTGGTTTCAGTTATGGAAAATAGTCTTGAAACCAGATTCTGTTGTTAGATTTATTAAGGGCTTTGTTTTTTTCACTTCTTCCTCTGACAGCCATGTGGTAACTCAAATCTAACACCGAAGCTGCAGGAGTGACATACAAAAATAAATATTGGTGCTGCTGGAGGAAGATATTTTTGAAAGAGCTGAATGGCTTAGGCAGACAAAAGCTCATCTTGAGCCCATTCTTAAGCATTTGAAACACATGGGATACATTTGAGATTTCTTCATAAAGTACCACCAGCATGTTAAAGTGCACTCCAAGTTTCAGCCAACCCCAAAAGCCTTTTCTTTTATGAGCTTCCTGCCAGTTAAAATAATATGTTCTACCACACACACACACATATATATACATCTATACACTCTAATGTATGTGAAACTGGGTTTATGTGTTAAAGTATGGGTTTGCCTGAATTCTTTCAGTGTTTTAATGCACACTTGTAAAGTTCTTAATATGAAGAGTGAAGGTACCCTGGTGGTGTATAAAGCTTGTTTCATTAATCAATTTGCTGTCTAGTCTCCAAGAAAAAAAGGTAAAGTGTTCTCTTTGAGGTACAGCAGAGCAACTCACAAGCAGTGCCTTCATTTTGTGACTCTAGCACTGGCCAGGAAGAAAGGTAAAGTGTTCTCTTTGAGGTACTGCATAGCAACTCACAAGCAGTGCCTTCATTTTGTGACCCTAGCACTGGCCAGGAAGAAAGGTAAAGTGTTCTCTTTGAGGCACTGCATAGCAGCTCACAAGCAGTGCCTTCATTTTGTGACCCTAGCACTGGCCAGGAAGAATGGTAAAGTGTTCTCTTTGAGGTACTGCATAGCAACTCACAAGCAGTGTCTTCATTTTCTGGCCCTAGCACTGGTTTCATGTATAATACTTGGCAGGATATTGAACCCTTTTGCTTTGTAAAATGGGAAGGAGACTTTTCTGTAGCAGGACGAGTACCCAGAGGAATGAGACATAACCACAAGCTTTAAAATAAAACAAATTTTGAAGGCAGCTTGTGGCTTTAGACAGTAGCATCTTTCTGCTTCAGTGCTGTTGACACATCTTCCTGCACACCAGAGGAACATCTTCTTGTAGCCCCCTCCTCATTCTCACCCCCTGCTCCAATTGGTGTGAATGAAGCAAAAGACCATTAGGGCAATATGTTCCTTGAGGGTTTTGTGATTTACCTACTCAGAAGACCTAAGCCATCATAACTACCTTCTTAGGCACTAACTTCCATGAGAAACAGACACATCAATTCCTTTATGGCTTGAAGTCCTCAGTGGGCATAGCCTCACCATATGTCTGCACGGTGCATGAGACTCTAAGACTCTAAGGCAATATTGGAATGAGAGAGAAATAAAGCAACGAAGTTTACAATCAGATGCATTTAAGTGTCACCCTCAGTGGCGACAAGTAGGCTGCAATTCTCATAAAGAGAGGGTTGGCTTTGCTTTTCCCTTGTGTCTCTCTTTATCTCCTTAGCTAACACAGCAATGTTGTTGTGTAATTTTAGTTTAACAATTTGGAAAGCAACATCTAACATATTGCACTAATGAACTCCCTTCCCCTCTCTTTTGGCTTCTTTTATAAAACAGTGTCAAAAGAAAAACAAAAAAAAAAGCTGTTGTGCTGAATGTCTTATACTGGAGTATAGAAGCATACCATCAGCCAGGCTGGAAGAGAACTCCAAGCTCACCCAGCCCAACCTAGCACCCAGCCCTAGCCAACCAACCAGACCATGGCACTAAGTGCCCCATGCAGCCTTTGCTTCAACACCTCCAGGGACAGCGACTCCACCACCTCCCTGGGCAGCCCATTCCAATGCCAATCACTCTCTCTGTGAAAACCTTCCTCCTAACATCCAGCCTAGACCTCCCCTGGCACAACCTCAGACTGTGTTCCCTCGTTCTGTTGCTGGTTGTCTGGCAGAAAAGCTCAATCCCACCTGGCTACAACCTCCCTTCAGGTAGCTGCAGAGAGCAATGAGGTCTGCCCTGAGCCTCCTCTTCTGCAGGCTGCACACCCTCAGCTCCCTCAGCCTCTCCTCACAGGGCTGTGCTCCAGGCCCCTCACCAGCCTTGCTGCCCTTCTCTGGACACTTTCCAGCACCTCAACATCTCTCTTGAATTGAGGGGCCCAGAACTGGACACAGTACATTGAGTGCTTGACTAATACTTGCTAGCAGCATTGTTGCACTAATACCTCTGAAGTGGTCTGAAAAATAACAGAGTTTTTTGACTTATGCTGAAAAAGAGAGACATTAATTAGAATAAGGATATTTTCCAGCTCTGAATTTAGTACTATATCTCTGTTAGAGTCAAATACTGACCTGGGGTACACACTAGAGATCCTGCTGGCAGACAATGAGCAAATAAATAACCTAGAAAATGAGCCTTACTTTGTGATGATTTTTTGCACACTGCAGCTTGCTGTTGTCCTGTTTTAAAGCTGATTAATTTTTTGCAGCATTCATAGAGGAAACTCAGCATGGCCAGGTCACTGAAGTCTCTTAATGTATTGGGACAGCAGTGACAGTCACTGTGTCAGAGCCACTCATCTGTGTACTGGCTTGGAAAAATGTGACATGCCTCATGTCTCTTATGGCCCATTTGAGATCCCAGATTGATTAGCAGTTCTATTTGCCTGGGAAATAGGCAGGACTCTCTGTGCTGGGTTGCAGCAAAGCTTGATCTGGTTTGTTTTCTTGGCCCCAACAATGGCTAAAAGCAGAGGCTGGAGGAGGACTTTGAGAACAGGGCAAGTGTATGAGATACTTTTGTAGGTGTTCTCCCAGCGTCTCAGTCTCTTATGTTTCTTTAGGAAGAAGACTCAGGCTGACTCAGAGGGAAGGAGACATTGCTCTTTTCCACAGGCTCACATGGCAGGCTTTGGGAAGGGAAGTGAGAAGAGGAGGGAGAAGAAAAGCATGTGGTGGTGGCCATGTGTGTAGGGAAGAGTAGGAAAGACTCACAGCAGGGAGCAGGAGCCTGCTGCTGTTGAAGGGAGGCAGTGGCACTGCAGTAAGAGCAGACAGCAGATGTTTTTAGTTCACTCAGTGATTTCTTAGTCACAGCAGACTCTGCCCAGGCACCTCTTGTGCCCAGAGGCTTTCTTTTTTTCCAGATCTGCTCTAGGGACTGGCTGGCTGCTCCCTGCTCTATTCCCTGGCCAGGCCAGACCAGAGGGGACTGTTGAGAGTTTACTGAGAATCAAAAAGTAACTGCATGAATTCAAACCAAGCCTGGAAGCAGGGATTTGCTTGGAGAGTATGTAGGAGGAGAGTTAGCTATAAGCACTTCCTATGTCTGTTCCATCTACCCTAATCACTTTGAATTTTTTTCTGTTTAAAAAGCCAATTATCTTATTAGAAATTATAATAAGACATGGGGTTTTAGTCATCTGCAATTAGGTCACCATAAAGAGAAGCTGTACACAGATCTATCAGCAAGCTCTGGCCAACTTATCATAGAATCATGAGGTTGGAAGGGACCTCAAAGATCATCCAGTCCCAACCCCCTGCCATAGGCAGGGACACCTCCCCCCAGAACAGGTCACTCAAGGCCTTGTCCAACCTGGCCTTGAACACCTCCAGGGAGGGAGCAGCCACACCCTCCTTGGGCAACCTGTGCCAGTGTCTCACCCCCCTCACTGCAAACAACTTCCTCCTAACATCCAGTTTCAATCTCTCCTCTGCCAGTTCAAACCCATTCCCCCTTGTCCTGTCATTACAAGACCCTGTCAATAGTCCCTCCCCAGCCTTCCTGTAGCCCCTTTCAGATCCTGGAAGGCTACTCTAAGGTCTCCTGGAAGCCTTCTCTTCTGCAGGCTGCAGAGCCCCAACTCTCTCAGCCTGTCCTTATAGCAGATCTGCTTCAACCCATGAACACTCATTTTGGTCTTTTTCAGCTTAGATTCTTCTCTCAGCTTGCTGCTGAGGCCCTGGTAACAATTTGCAATGGTGTATTAAGCAGCATTAGCACTGAAATTTGCCTGCAGATAATAATTGCTCTACAGGTCTCACTTGGTAGGAAAAGACACCAGTAAAATGCAATACTAGAGTTTGCTCTTAGTGGCTCCAGAGAATTTAAACACATCATTTAGCGGCTCAGAGGAAACCTCAACTGATTTTTCATATTTCAGATATCCATTGCAATGTAGAGGCCCTGAACATGCTTTTCTGCTTTCTAAGAAGATAGCTTAAGGAGTATTGTGTCCCTTGCAGCTGTGAGCTGTCACTTACCCTCTGCTAGAGAAGCACTGACTAATACCCATAGGCAAGATGCTCTTTTAACACTTTCTCTGTTTCTTGTGCTCAGTTTTCCCCAGCAGCTCCAGTTCTGAAGGTGCAGTCTCCTGACACATAACTCAGCTGTGCTTTGAGCTCTTCATCCCTGGGGAAACCTGAGCATTTCCAATTTGCCAACAATCTTCTGTAAAACTGGAGAATGAAGCAGGAAATTTATCCTAGCACCAAAACCAAAAAAGTTCTCTTACTGGCTTTCCAATTATTTAATAGCATTTAAATAAGCATTTAAATAAGTATTTAAATAAGTATTTACATTTCAAGCATTTTCTGTTCTAGATTACTTTTAACAACAGCAGTTCTTCCTTGGTTGTCCCTTGAGGAAGGTGGGCAACACTTTCTCATTTCCTCTCAAAATCTTCAGATCTTCTCTGCCCTTTTGTTCTAGCATGAACCTTCTTCTCTCTCATATGGTTTTATTTTCACAGGGAATTTTCTGCAAATGTGGTTAATTAAGGCACTAATCACTGCCTGGAGTCCTGTGACCTTCTAGGTAGTCAGAAGGCTTTTTAGATTATTACAGCACTTTCTGAAATCATGCATCCTGAATAGTGTTCACTATGCATTCAACTCTGGACCTCGAGTTCACATTTAATTAAGCCCTGTCTGCACTGCACAGTGTGACCTGCTACACTGTCCAGGGGTCATGGAACATAAACCTTCCTACTCACTCACTTGGGTTGCTTCTGCATAAAAAAATGTAGTTGCTCCTGCCAGACTCCACTGTGTCCCATGCCTGCATCTGAGAATCTGGGGCAAGCTGTTAATAATACAAATGCTAACCACATCATACCACCTCAGCTGTTGTGGGTAAAGTAGAATTACCTACTGGAGAGTGTGAAAATGCCAGTGGACAGTGAAGTCCTCAATATGCAGTGGCATTAGAACTCATGTTCTATTGCAGTATGCTCATGCTATGCCAGATGCCTTAGCTCTTAACATTAGTACTCTGCTCAGAAGTCATAGAATGGTAAGGTTGGAAGGGACCTCAAAGCTCAGCCAGTTCCAAGCCCCTGCCATAGGCAGGGACACCTCCCACTAGCACAGGTCACTCAAGGTCTCCTCCAATCTGGCCTTGAACCCCTCCAGGGAGGGAGCAGCCACAACCTCCCTGGGCAACCTGTGCCAGTGTCTCACTACCCTCACTGCAAACAACTTCCTCCTAACATCCAGTTTCAATCTCCCCTCTGCCAGTTCAAAGCCATTGCCCCTTGTCCTGGCATTACAAGACCTTGTCAATAGTCCCTCCCCAGCCTTCCTGTAGGCTCCCTTTCAGATACTGGAAGGCTACTCTAAAGTCTCCTCGAAGCCTTAATGCAGTGAGGTCTTTTTTGATTGTTTCAGGACCAAGGATAAAATAAGTGAGGTTCTCATGGCCATCACAAGGGCATATCTTAGGTGATTGCATTGTCATGTTCTACATTAAATAAAACACTGTAGAATTCAAGCAGCTTGTCAAAATCCAAGTCTGGCCAAGATAGACTTTCCTCCAAGAATCTTCACAGTATCAGAGTATCAGCAAGGTTGGAAGAGACCTCAAAGATCATCAAGTCCAACCCATTACCACAGACCTCAACACTAGACCATGGCACCAAGTGCCACGTCCAAACCTGCCTTGAACACCTCCAGGGACGGTGACTCCACCACCTCCCTGGGCAGCCCATTCCAGTGGGGAATGACTCTCTCAGTGAAGAACTTTCTCCTCACCTCCAGCCTAAACTTGCCCTGGTACAGCTTGAGACTGTGTCCTCTTGTTCTGGTGCTGGTTGCCTGAGAGAAGAAAGCAACCTCCTGCTGGCCACAACCACCCTTCAGGTAGTTGTAGACAGCAAGAAGGTCTCCCCTGAGCCTCCTCTTCACCAGGCTAAACAATCCCAGCTCCCTCAGCCTCTCCTCATAGGGCTTGTGCTCGAGGCCTCTCACCAGCCTCGTTGCCCTTCTCTGGACACGCTCAAGCACCTCAATGTCCCTCTTAAATTGAGGGGCCCAGAACTGGACACAGTACTCAAGGTGTGGCCTAACATTGCTTCTGATTAATTTTGTAGTTTTGATTTCTTGTTTCCATTTGAGGTGCTAATCTACCACTTCATTTTGGTGGTTATTTGGTTACTTTGTGTCTTCTGTACTTCCTGGAGTCTTTATAGTCTGAGCCTTTGAATCCTCCAGTGTTCCAGCTGCACCAAAGTCTTCACAGTCGCCTGCCTTGACAGCAGCACCTAAGTTCCTTCTGCTGGGGAGGTATTTCTTCTCACTCTGTCAAACATTGTCTTTCCTTCCCTCCCCTTCTGCCATCTAATTGAATCTGGTTCCCAGCAGCGCTTTCCTCCCCATAAATATTCTATTTCTATAGTCTCGTCCTCACCCTAAACACAGCAAAACAAAGTGTAGCTCAAGCTTTAATCCTGAACTTTCCCTTCTTTTTTTCTCCCTTGGAAATACACCAGAAAGCTAGCAACAGACCAGCCTGCCTTGCCTCCTCTCCCAGAATAGAAACAGCGCCTTTGTATCTAAGATGGTGCTGTGCTGTTGGCACGGAACCTCCTGCTAACTAGTCCTTGGCTGAAGACAAACTGCATTCCATGCCTGCTTCAGTTGCCTAAACATAAGCATTTAGTGCTGTTTTAGACACCATAGGAACCTGGCCTCCAGCTACTGACTCTCCAGAAGGCCAAGGTTTCTCATAAGTCCTATGTCATGCCTGCCAGCCGCACGATGATTTGGATACTGCAGGGCACCTCAGATGGTACTGAGCTCCTATATTTAGGCAACCAGATCATTTTCTCAGCAGCACAAATGTTGTGGGATAAAATGAATCACTCTCTGGAAGACATATCCTCTCCATTGACTAAAGAGGGAACCCAAACTACTTGTTTACGCTGCTTAGCTTTCAGACAGCTAACTGTGGGTGGGAAGATCTACACCCTGAATCTATGTCTGCCCAGTAAAATGAAGGATGGCTGTGCCAGATGCCTGCCATGGGCAGTCTAAGCTTAGTCCAGGCAAGAGCAGCAGGAGATGATGTGCTATGAAGCTAGCACGTGCAAGCACTGGGGCAGATACCTAGAGCTGCTGGAGAGATCATACTCTGGCTATTAGCAGGTGCTAAAGCTGATACTGCCACATCTTAACAGCTACCATTACCTGGGATAGCTTAGATTGGGTTACCCAAAGTGTGACAGCACATGGTACAACTGTGCCTTCATTTTCCTTACTGAGCCATTGTGCTGATGGAACTTTCTTCAGCACAGGGCAATTTGTTTAGGTGTCTCCCAGTCACCTTTCTCTTCAAATTGCTGTATATTTAATGATCCATGATTATCTCCCAATATTGGGTTTTGGTTTGGTTGAGGTTCTTCTGGTTGGTTTGGGCTTTTTTTTTTGGCCATTTGTGTTTTATTTTGCTTATTTTCTTTCCTAGCTTATCCATACCACTTTATTTTGGTTTATGTCCTATTAAAACAGGCTAAAGCTTCCTGCAATAACCTTCTCAAAGCAGAGTTACTCACAAAAGGTTTTACTACAAGAGATAGGGTCATAATTGCCCTATCAATATGACAACTGTACACTGCAGTTTTGGGGATGATTATTGAGGAATTCTGTAACAATTGTACATAAGAGTGGCTGGTTTGTTTGTCAGTTTATTATGTCCTCCTTTTATTGCCACAATCACATCTGCAAACAATTATCTTTCTGTTTTGTCCTCTGAGCCTTCAGTTATGGTTCATGAAAAGTTGCCATTTTATTTCTCTTTTCCCACTGCTCCCATCCCATAATCTGCTTCACGACTCAGATTGACTTTTCTCAGCTCAGCTTGCTGTCACATGTGCACCCTATAGGATACACAGCAATGATTTGTTTGAAACCAGCTATTCCTCTTCCACAAATGTTAAGTGTGGAAACAGGATTTTAGTCAGAGCCCTTCGAGGGCTTCACATGAAATATATCAATTTACAACAAGACTCAGAGTGTTAGCAGACTTGTGTTAAATCACACAGGCTGGAGAGTGAGCTGCACCCCCACAGCTGACAATGGTAAAGGCTCATCAGCTGAATTTGCCATCTCAGGCAGAACTCCTGTTTCCACTGAAGTGCAACTTCTGATAACCAAGGGGTGTATACATTGTGCAGGGATGTCATAGCTTGGGTGAACACCTACAAGCATTAGCATGAAGGCACAGAAAGCCTGTGGCCCAATGCTGCTCTTTGCCAGCAGTTAGGCTCACACAGAAAACTGAAACTGGAAACAGCTCAGAAATGTGGAAGCATAACGAGGGACGAAAACCGAGTAAAGTTCAGGCATTTTCCTTTGATTTGCTATTATTATTTGTTTAAAATAAATCTGAGCAATTTGCAGACTAACATCAATAGGAAAATATTTGTGATTGACAAAAATAAGGTTGCATTGATGGAAACTCTGACTTCACTATAAAACAACTCACTGCAGAAGCCAGAATTTTCAGCTGATGCATACCTCTGCTCTGTTGAAACCCAGTTTCCTTCCTACAGCCATTGTACTCATTCTTCTGAATTATGTCTGTTTTGGGGGGGAAACCAAACCAAAACAGAACAACAGCAAAAAAAAAAAAACCAAAAACAAACAAACAAAAAAAAACCCAACCCCAAACACACCAACCAACCAACCAAACCAAAACACAAACAAAAAACCAAACAGATAAAGATAGATCTGTGGCTGCTTAGCCATACTTCCTAAAGATTTTACTGGGCATCTTCTTTACCTTAGTTGATAATATTCAGCACCTATCAACTATCCTGAACCAGAATCCATGATCTGGAAATGTTATTAATGTTTAAGGTGTTGTCAGCAGAGCAGTGGGTAAGTGCTGTTCAGGGACTGAAAGCAAAATTGCTGCCACAGTGTTGTCCTGTGCCTGCTGAGGAGGAGCACGACAAGCCTTGCTCAGCTGGCCCAGCAACACTTAATGCCACCTGTGCTCTCCAGCACAATGAGACCAGCCAAGCTTAGAGTCTGTTTTATTAAAAAGCTGAGAGAGAAACCTCACTGCAGTGCAGAAGGAGTCACTGAAAACCATGATGGTTGGAAGTGAAATGTACATGAAACAAAATTTGGTCTCAAGCTTTATTCAAAATAAATCTTCCAGTACTCAAAGATTGCTTCAGTCAGAAATCAAGAAATATAATCATAGAATGGTANATGCATAGAAACATGCAGAAAAGGTTTGGTTTTCCTTGGGGAGCCTTGAGCACACCAATCCCTTACTGTCAGCTGACTCCAGAGATGGGATCCCCACAATGGGACTTGATGGAGAAGCTTTTTTGTTGCTGCATCACTTTGAAACATGCTTCCAAAGTATTCCTGCTTAAAGATCCCCTACAGAGCTAACAAAGTCCACTCTGAAATACAGCCCTAAGGTAGATGAACACACTTTCTGAGGAGAGTGAGCTGCCAAGTGTTTTGCCTATCTCAATACCAGTCATACCAGCTCAGTTCAATGCAGAAGCACATCACTAGCCCAGGTTTGAGCTGACTGCAGGATAACAAGTACAGGCTGAACTAAATTCCTCTAAGTTTTCAGTTTTGACAAGAGTAGGAAAACAAAGACAATTTCTTCCCCCTTATGGCTTCCTTCATGTTCCTTGGCAAGATCCTGAGATAGTTCCAGTAGCTGCCATTGAAACTGGTGTGCCTCAATAACCCTCTGAGAAAGTTATACCTACCTAACCCCCTGAAAAGAGCAGTATTTTGGGAGGTGGCTGTGGAAACAGCTTTCCAGAGATGTAACCACATTGTTTGTCTGACAGCTGCCTGCAACCTCTATTTTCAAATGCATTTTGAACCTCTGCAGCAATACCCTAAAAGTCACACACAAAACTCAAAACTCCTACAAACTAAACGCAAGCCTAGGGAGGGAGGCCTGAATTTGTGTGTCCACGAGGAGAGGCAGGCAGAATGAATTCCACTTGGTCCCAGCTGCATGACCAGAGACTATATGTTTGCCAGCAACCAGATGACATATAAATAGCTCCATATGCTGTCTTTGACCAGCAAAATGTGCATGGGACAAAAGACAGTTCATAGGAAACTGGACTTCATTAACTTTGTTGCTCACTGAAGCATCTGCTATTGTAAAGTGGAAGACAAAATTTAGAGAATAAGGGAAGAAAAACAATAAGGAAGAGTATTATATAGCCTGGCTTCAGAACAATGGTCAAGTTATTAATGTAAAACAGACAATCTGGTCTCAATACTTCCTAAGCAGAACAAGAAGAAAAAGGATAACTTGTACTTGAGAATCACAGAATCACCATGGTTGAAAGAGACTTTAAAGAGCAATCTCAACCATTATCTAGCTTCCACTTAGCTAACTATCTGCTACAGAAGTAGCAGACCCCTGTCCTAGCACATTGATTCAGGTGTGCACTTGAGATTTGGATGCCAATCCACTGGATCTGCAGCACTGCTCTGGAAATCTCACAGAACCACACTCTTGTTAAATCCAAATGCTCTCCATTTCTGCTATCAGCTGAGCTGCAGAACTGCTGAGACTTGAATGTAAAAATTAATGGGCCGTGGGAAGAGTTCAGCTAATCACATTTAGACTGTTTTAATAGTTTATTGTAATTGACACATTTTGGGTTTTCAAATGTCCTGGTTTATGAATCAAGTTTTCCTTGAAAGGAGGAAACTCAGCTACAACCCAATGCAACCAATGCAAGTAGTGTCCCATCAAGTCCAACAGAACCAGGGGACAGACCCAGTGTTTTTCCACAATTATTTCAAATTATCAGAGTGTTTTTCCTCATTTTCAGGTAGCAGATTTTTGAGCAGATAAATTATTAATTTTCAGGGAACCAATCAAATGCAAAGAGACTGTTGAAGCCAACAAATGATTTTCTTCTGACTCCAATGGGCTGGAAGTCCAATGGGCTGGAAGTCAAGCACATATTCCCTCTCTTAGGCAGAGGGACTGCAAGAAGCTGCCTCAGCAACTCTGAGATTTTATTCTGAGTAGGAATCAAGGAATGCAAGGAGGCCTCCAAAGCAGTCAGGGAACCAAAATTCTCAGGCTGAACTGTCTCCCCTCTCACAGGACTTCACTCCAGAGTCTTGCCAAAAGAGATGTATTCTGAAATGCGTTTTGCCAGATCATTTTGGTCACTTTCCTAAAGAAAACAGAATAAAACCCCAAGCACAGTGCTAAGACAACAGGCACATAGATGGAGTGAGCTGCCCCTTGCAGTTTCTCTGAATTTCTGTAGTCTTTTCATCCAAACATATATATTTATCTGTTAATATATTTTTGTCAGGCATCTTAGGGTAGATTTCCAGCTTCCCTAGGAAAACCTCTAACACTACACATTTCATGCAGTCCATCTATGAAGAAAAGTAGCTGATGACTTCGATTACTCAACTTGGGAATACACCTGAGCTGCAAAGCTGCATTCCATATTTAGTCCCTGAGCTATGGGATCTATGGGATTATTCACAAGTTTGAAGCTAAGCATATGCTTCCCCACATTGTTGGATCAGAAATTAGAGTTATGGTTGATCCGTGCCAAGATTCATATTTGTTCTGTTAAGGAAATAGGAACAAATTACAAACC
>WBNM01004818.1:0-22506 GCA_013399055.1 Ramphastos sulfuratus
CCATTCTATGATTCGATGAAAAGAAGGACTAGAAAATGTTTTGCACTGCAGACCTGCCAAAGGCTGGAACTCAGGGTACTCCTCATAGAGGAAGGGCTGAAGTGGAGCATAAGCTGGGCTGTCTTACATTCTGAATGGGGAGCTCCAGACACTGAGCTACTATATCCTGTACCTTCCATCACTGGGAAATGCAGCCTGTCCTGCTTGCAGCCTGAAATATCTACAAGGAAATGACAAGGGAATTTTTAGCTATGTACTGCTTTTGTATTTGATTTCATATTTCATTCCAGATATATTTTATCCATCACAGAGATGCTAGGCTCAGTGTCCCACCTATTACATTGTCTCCAGTAAGTGACAGTGACAATTTCACTCACACTTAGGAATCCACTTTAAAGGAAAAAGAGCATTTGATACATCAAAGTGTAAAGAATTCACTCTTGCATAGTTATATCTATGTCTCATTTCTGTTCTGGAGCATCTAACTAACTTAACAAGATGCAATTCAGCTGAGATAAATACTGGCTTGGTCTAGGCTCTGATAGTATTTAATAGAAGGGAAAACTTCATCAAAGGCAAAAACTTTGCATAAATCATATTATAAAAAAAATTGTTAATGATTTCCAAGTTCTTTTTCTTTGCAATGTTAGTAGAAAGGCTTTAGCCATAAATAGCTACCAAATGGATTCCTAAATCCATCTCCATCATGCACCTATAGCTTTTCAACAACTAAACTGAAAAGAAATCCAAGTATTCCTTCTGTTTTGGAAGTCTATTCCCCCACTATTTGTACTTAAACAAGTGCTTAATAGAAAGCTACCAGCTTTGATAATATTTGATAAGCACACAAACTCCCCAATGCCTGCATCTTCATTTGTAAGTAAGGCAATCATTATTTTAAGCTCTTCTAAATACAGTCAGATTTGGAGGGGCTGGAGAGGCACACATGGGTAGAAGTCCCCCAGATCTCTGGACAGACAGATTATTTTAAACATGTTCACCTTGCTGAACCAAAAGAATCACACGATGTTAAGGGTTGGAAGGGACCTCTGGAGATCATCTGGTCCATCCCCCCTGCCAAAGCAGGGTCACCCACAGCAGGGTGTCCAGGATCACAATGTCTAGGCGGGTTTGCAATTTCTTTGCAATCTGTCTGGGCAGCCTGTTCCATGTCTTTGTCACCCTCACAGCAAAGAAGTTTCTCCTCACCTTAAAGGCAGAACCTTCTGTGTTTCAGCTTGTACCCAATGCTCCTTGTCCTATTACTGGGCACCACCATACAGAGCCTGGCACTTTCATCCTGACCCCCACCCCTCAGATATTTAGAGACATTGATCAGATCCCCTCTCAGCCTTCTCATCTCCAGACTAAACAGCCCCAGGGCTCTCAGTCTTTCTTTTTTCTATAAGTCCCTTCACCATCCTCATAAGTCTCTGTTGGACTCTGTCCACTAGATCCCTGTCTCTCCTACTAGGGAGCCCCAAATTGCACACAGTATTGCAGGTAAAACAAACATGCAATATTTGAAGTTTCACTACTGACTCTGAAATCAGTTTCAGAATCTTCAGAATCAGAAAATGTGCCTCACACAAGACTGCTGCAGAACAGTCAGGGACTATCAGGTTTCTTAGGAGCACAGCACACAAAAACAAGATTGAAGAAGGCTCAGAGTTCTATTTTTTTTTTCCACTATTACAACTCCAAATTAATTTTACTGCAATCCTTATTTCAATGTATTTTGTTTCCATATCCCCAGCATTTTATTTCCTTCCTTGGACTCTGTGTGATTCATAAGCTAGCCTGTCAAAGGCTAAATAAAGTTAAGACAGTTTTAAAGCTTTCTAAAGGGATAAATCCTTAAGACTGAGACACTTGGAAATGATCCTCCTGAACTGCTGTGGTTCTTTTAAGTGAATATTCTTCACTTAAAGTTGGTAGCTGTATCAAACCACACATGGGAAGATTAGGTTAGGATCACTGTCAATCTCAAATCCAGCCATTTTATACATGGAATATCAAACAGCACTGACTGAAGATCATGGTCAGAACAACAGATTCAATCAGTGAAACCAAAAGTAGGATTTATTTTACAGATAAGCCAGTGCCACACAACAAACCAGCATGGAAAGAAAACCCAGACTTGCTACTTTCTCTTTAAAGATTGGAGGATCTTCAATCACATACATGCCCAAGGGGAAATCTTCCTCATAGAGTATCTCTTGTAATTAATCATCCCCCTCTGGGGCACACTCCAGCAGCAGAACCTGGACCAGTGGAGCAGAAGTCACACCTGGCATGTGATGCTGTCTGTCCCCCCCCGCCCCACCATGCCCTGGGCCTGGGCCTGGCTGCTCCTCTGAGCTCTTAGAATCCACTGTAGAGAGTAACCCAAGTTCTGCACTTGGGAAAGTGAGAATGCAAAAGCAGACCTTATTTAAAATACTTCCCATTTCCACTGGCAAGAGGCCCAATAAGAATAAAGAGCAAATTAATTATCTTTATGGTGCAGAGCTGATCCATATTTGGGAAACAGGAGCCATGGCTGTGCTCAAAGCACTGTCAGTTCCAGAGGGTAAACACACCTGGACAGAGAGGACAAGCTCTGGCTCATCTCACCAGATTACTCTAATATTTTGTTTCCCTTCAAACAGAAGGTGAAACATCAAAAATAGGTTTTGCAAGTTGCCAGTCCTTTTGAATCCAAGGGGTGCTTTAAAAAGGGCACACATATAATCCCTGCACAACTGGCAGCACACTAACCAGAATGGGAACAGCATTTTGACTGCATGGGCAAAGCTGCTCAGCATCTTTCTTATGAAGTCCAAATCTGCCAGAATAAAACCTTTTTACAGGACTATACCAGTACTGGATGGTCCCAACACAGAGAGTCNCTGGAGAAGAGAAGGCTTCCAGGAGACCTTAGAGTAGCCTTCCAGGATCTGAAGGGGGCTACAGGAAGGCTGGGGAGGGACTATTGACAAGGTCTTGCAATGCCAGGACAAGGGGCAATGGGTTTGAAGTGTCAGAGGGGAGGTTGACACTGGATGTTAGGAGGAAGTTGTTTGCAGTGAGGGTGGTGAGACACTGGCACAGGTTGCCCAGGGAGGTTGTGGCTGCTCCCTCCCTGGAGGTGTTCAAGGCCAGGTTGGAGGAGGCCTTGAGTGACCTGTTCTAGTGGGAGGTGTCCCTGCCTATGGCAGGGGGTTGGAACTGGATGATCCTTGAGGTCCCTTCCAACCTTACCATTCTATGATTCTATGATACTGACAAAGCCTACTCTGCATGCAAATTCTTTACTTTTGGGTCAAAACTAGAAAGACTCTTAATTATTCATGATTAAGACCAGGAAGTTCTTTTTTTTTCCCTCCTACACTCACACTCTAATCACCTGCAGATAGAAATGTCTCACTACCCCAACCAGCAAATCTGAAGGGGAATATATTAAAGATTTTAAACAAACACTGTTTTGTCCTTATGCACACTGGAAGACTTTTTAGTTTGGTTCGGTTGTTTGGAGTTTTTTTAATAACATTCCACAGAAGCAGAAAATAATTTTTCATGCAGCCCTAAACAATCTGATTTTGCTAACATTCAGTCCCCACCCAGCAAAGATTAATTAACCGTGAGCAGACATTTAAATTAATGGGGCTGCTCCTTGTATATTAGATGTAACTTGCACATGAAGAATTCACAGATTCATATATGCTTTGGGTTGGAAGGGACCTTGAAGATCAGCTAGTTACAGCCCCTCCCTGTCATGGGCAGGGGACACTTTCCACTAAACCAGGTTGCTCAAAGTCTCATCCAATCTGGCTCTGAACACCTCCAGGGAAGGGGGAATGCTTACACTGAGTAACTACACATCAGTGTAGAAATTCTTGCATACAGGATCAGAGATGAAATGTTCACTGTGTCTATGAAGTAATATGCTTTATGAGATTTACACAAACTCATAGCTCTTCAGATAGCTATCTCCAGAGCAAGGTCAAATTTCTGCAGAGGCAGGAGTACAAAAGCTCAGCTGTAAAAGCTGTAACTAAGCTTCAAAGTTCAAGCATGAGAGAAATAAAAAAAACAATCCATGTGCATATATATATAGAGACACATGGGCTGATTTTTCCTCCTGGTCTCTCTGATAAACATTTAAATTTACATACACTATAGACAAAATAAAAAAGTATTGGAAAAAAAAAGAGGATGCATACTTTTTAATGCTGATACACAAGATTTCTGTTCCTGTTTTCCCTGTCAAACAACATCTAAAACACTGCGGATTACAAAAAGTACTTCTTTTTTAATATACAGGAGATATGAGTCAGTGTTGATGTAACAACTTCCCTTCATGGTATTCTTTTGACCATCACTGGATTAGCCTGCAATTAGACCAGCACAGTGGTCAGTAGAGACTCTTCTACCCCTTCAGACTGCAAAACATTCCTGACTTGGCCACATTAATTCCCTGCCTCCACTCCACGACGCATTTACAGATAAATATTTTCCCAAGTAACTAAGTTTTTTGTACAAAATCATGCTAAAGACCTACAGCTAATCCTTTCTTACTTCTCAACGGTACTTAGTGCTAATCAACAGCTCTCTTCCTTGCAAAAGCCAAGAAGGAGAAGTCAGTGTTTCAGAGAGTGCTGGATGGATCAACATTGGGTTTAGCCTCTGTTTTCCACTGAAGAAAGGACAGGGAGAGGAAGAAAAAAAGCAGCCACCAGGCATCTGACTTACACAAACCCAGACTTATAATCCTATACATAACTTAGTGACCCGTACCGTCGAGCGCACAAACCATCTATTCTGGAGTCAGTCTCCCTGGGCTGACCAAAATTCCAGTCTAGAAAACCTCCCCAGTGCAGGTTTCACCCAAACCAATATGCCTGCACAAACAGCTTCTGTTAGTGAATCCAGTGAAAATTCCTAACTTGCCCAGTTCCCACCAGCTCCTGAACAGAGTGGATCTGAAAAGCTGCCTACTCTGTTTTTGGAGTACAGCTTTCAAATAGCTCACCTTAAAAGGCACACCTGAAATCAAACACCTTTGCCTAGATGCCATTCATCTCTATTTCATTAAACCTCCTAATTTAATACCTGACCACCAACCAAAACAAGTTGCAAGGGTATTAAAAACAACCACTCAACATAGCTTGCAGCTGCCCAGTCTTGTAGCACTGAGACAAAGTCTGGAGAGATAAGGTTCCTTAAACCAGAAGACACAAAAGCAGAACACAGGCTTGACCACTGCATCAGAGATCTTGGGATCAAAACAACAAAAAAAAAAAAAATCCATGCTTTGAAAATGTTTGGAGTAGCCTACTAATTTGTTCTCAACTTATTTGAGGAATGCAGACTGCTTTGGAGAAGGAAAAACAATCACCTACTCAAGACTCCTACAAACTGCTGTTTTAGCACATTTACCAGAGAACGTCAGATTAATTAAGAGTAAAGCTACTCACCAAACCCAGAAATCACATGCTGTAAAAACCAAGCCTGACTGGAACCCCTTGCCAACAATGCTATCAGCAAGCGTAGCACTCTCTGCATTGTTTTAACTAGCCTGGAAGATCCTTGAGCAACAGTATCAAAGGTGTGAAGTCTTCAATCTCAAATCCTGGAATTAATTAATCTGCCAGTTGCATTCATCCACGTTACCTCGAGACCACCAATGCCCTACACAAGTCCTCTTACAGATCAGTATCTCACACTATCCCAGTTAAGTAACACAAGTAACAGTTGCTGACGACACCAGCAAGCAAGAAAACCACAATACCACATCTGTGTGATTTACTTAACCATAAACATAGATTGATTTTCATGGTTCAGATTTTTTCTAACTAGAGACCTCTTAAGGAACTCTGAAAAAACTCTGCTGTTGACTATTTCTACCTGCCCTGCCAGAGAAAATGGCTCTCATCCAAAACTGCTTTACAGCAGTTTACAGCAATGTCATTTTGTGTTTATAACAAAAAAAACTACATACTTTACAAACATCAGTCTTTTAAAACTGCCAACATAGTGTCCTGGGCAGATTACAGAAGAAAAGAATGTTTCACAGAGGACGAGAAGCCTCTCCTGTTCCATGTGCCCTATATATAAAGAGGAAGCAAGGTTTAGAGAGAAGCATCTGCACAGCAATGTGTCCTTGTGGCCAAGAGGGCCAATGGGATCCTGGGGTGCATCAAAAGTGTGTTTTCAGCAGGTCAAAGAAGGTTCTTCTCCCCCTGTACTGTGCCCTGCTGAGACCACACTTGCAATATTGTATCCACTTTTGAGTCCCCCAGTTCAAGACAGACAGGGATCAGAGAGTTCAATGGAGAGCTACAAGGATGCTGAAGGGACTTGAACATCTCTGCTATGAAGAAAGACTGAGAGCCCTGAGGCTGTTTAGTCTGCAGAGGAGAAGGCTGGGAGGGGATCTGATCAATGTCTCTGAGTATCTGAGGGGTGGGTGTCAAGATGAAGGTGCCAGGCTCTGTGTGGTGGTGCCCAGTAACAGGACAAAGAACAGTTACAAGCTGGAACACAAAAAGTTTCACCTCAGCATCAGGAGAAACTTCTTTTCTGTGTGGGTGCTGAAGGCCTGGAGTAGGCTGCTCAGAGAGGTTGAGGAGTCTCCTTCTGGAGACTTTCCAAACCCTCCTGGATGTGTTCCTGTGTGGCCTGCCTTGGGTGATCCTGCTTTGGCAGCGGTTATTGGATTGGATCATCTCTAACCCCTAACATTCTGTGATTCCATGCTAAACAAATAAGAACTTGTATTTAACTTGCATAGTTTTCTTGGTCATGTAGCAACCAAGGAACAAGTTTTTAGGTAACATGTGGCTTACATCCTTGTCATAAAGAAAGCTGAGTTCCTCAGAGTCCAAAGTGTTATGTGAATGCTTGTGGATGCAGAAAAAGACCAATGATTTCCAAAGTATTTTATCTTAATCTTTTCCAGAAGGAAATTTTGTGACAGATAGTAGTTTAATTAATTATTCTTTTTCTTTTTTTTTTTTTTTTTTAATAATAAAACACATTTAAAGATAGGTCCTTAAATCCCCATTACAGTCTCTAACAAATAGCAGTCAGATTTGCAAAGCCATGCACCTCAAAATGTGCTGAAGTTGTCTGGAAATGCAGATGCTTGCTGTTTGCATGCCTGTACATGACAAAAGTAGGAGTTGGAAGACCACAAAAACTGGTAGGAAAAAAAAATGGAGCAATTTTTATGTAAGTAAGATTAAGAAATTAGAAAGCTACATTTCTAAGACTTTGATCTGAGAGTTTTAACACTCATTAAGAAGCAGACTAAGTCAGATTCTGCATCAGGCTGCCTTTGGACATGCAGTCTGTGTAGACTCTAGCAAAGTTGGTGTAACCTTCTTTATATACCCGAAGTATTGGACAATATTTTACATATGGTCAATTTCCATTTTCATCCAGGGCAAACATTCGGGCCAGCTCGGTTTGCTTCTCGTTTTAACCACCAGGAGAGGCTGGTGACATGTTTTTGCTTCAATAGCTTAAGATCATTCAGCTACAGTGGGGCAAAAAGGAGGACTGCAACAGAAAAGGCAAAGTTAGAGGGTTTTAAATAGAATCATAGAATCACAGAATGGTAAGGTTGGAAGGGACCTCAAGGATCATCCAGTTCCAACCCCCTGCCATAGGCAGGGACACCTCCCACTAGAACAGGTCACTCAAGGCCTTGTCCAATCTGGCCTTGAACACCTCCATGGAGGGAGCAGCCACAACCTCCCTGCTTTAAATGTTTGTTTCAAACCTATTGTAACTGTATTGTAACATACAACATACAACAAACTGTATTGTAACATACATTTGTGAAACTTAGATAATACAGGGAGTTAACTCAGAAATCAATCATTTCTAGAGGAAAAAGAAAAAGATATCACTGAAAGAGGGAATCTACTCTTTGTTATAAATCTTTAACTTCTGCTGTTTCAGAAGCATATTTGAGTGGTATGAAGCTGCTTTTTAAACATGGACAATAAATATTCTATTACAACCACAGTGCTATATGTAACTTGCCATCTGAAACTGCCAAGGAAAATTTTCAGGATTGCTTTTATTTTTTTTTTCCCCAAGTGTTACCTCCTTATCTACTACAACAAATGTACTGAGAAGCACTGGGACAGAGGCTGTCCCCTTAGCATCAAGTCTATCCTCTTTTGAAGACTGACACCTGTTTCCAGAATAAGTGCACATTACAATGGAATAAAATTAAATCTTGGCATAAAACTAAGGGAAATTACCAGATTTTCCTTTTTTTTTTAAAGCAAGAAGAAACTCACAGTCCTGTATTTCTTTTTGCCTTAATACTTTATGTTACAAAAATATACTGTTGAATTGGGCAAGAAAGCCTTATTCTGTTTTTCCATCCAAATCCTCTTCAATTTATTCTCAATACCTCTTAGCATTAGCACTCCTAAATTACATTTACTTTTATACTACTTGTGTATTATTTTTCTTCTCAGAGCATCAAAACCCTTGAGCTATCCCCTCTAATTTGCTGCTAAAAGACGTATTAAAACACTGTCGAAAATACTGCTGAGATACACACCAGCAGAGAAAGGTCTCTTTTCCATCTAATTTGTGTTATCACTACAACACGTTGTACTACCCAAACACTACCAAAATAGTGCTGTGTAGGCCCAGGAGGGCAGTAAAGCATCAGCAAATAAGGCACTTGAGTGCACTTGATTACCCTGGACTGTGGCCTGTTTTGCCAGCAACGGTGAAGCAAAACGCAGTGGACTCGAGGCAGTGCTACTAGACGAAGTCTTCCAAATGTTTATGTTCAAGTTGTTGTATAACTATGGAATATTTCATAAGAAAGAACAGAAAGAAGTGACTTGCTTCCTAAGAACTCTTAAGAGTTCACTTTCTCACTGCACAACTTCACTGCACTAAGGAGAGTCAGGAGATGTAATCTACTTGTAGAACAATGCAGACTCATTACCATTTCTTCAAGCCATCCCTAAGTGACCCAAGGTGTACTGGATCCGAGAAGTTAACAGCAGGGCAGAAATTAACAAGCATCTTTCCTACATTTCTGTTAAGTTCTCAGGAAGTTTAAAATGATCCACCACATCTCCTGAATTCACACACACTTCGATGCTGCACACGTGCAGCGTGGTGACGTGATGGTCACAAAAGTTCTGGAAACAGCATAGTGGTTCTTCCTTACTATTCCACAACCTTGCAGCTTCCTAGGGAGTCTGCAAATGCAGGCACTTCTGGAAAGCACTACGCTGTCATCAGCCATACTTTTATGTAATAAAGCTTCATTTCCATTGACTTGTAACTTCAAGAAAAAAATGATACAGGGATCTGCGTCTCACTAAGCACACGACAGGTGAACCTGCTCTAAGCAAAAGCTCAGTTCCAAATACACAGACTCACAAGATGTTAGGGGCTGGAAGGGATCCAAAGAGATCATCAAGTCCAACCCCCCCGTCAAGAGCAGGACCAGACAATCCAGCTCAGGTCACAGTGGAACACATCCAGACAGGCCTTGAAAGGCTCCAGAGGAGACTCCACAACCTCTCTGGGCAGCCTGTGCCAGGGCTCTGGGACCCTTCCAGTCAAGAAGTTCCCCCTTGTGTTGAGCTGGAACCTGCTGTGCTGCAGCTTCCATTCATTGCTCCTTGTCCTATCACATTGTGCAATGCCACAAACCCAAGAAATACAGAACAGTAAGGGAAGACTCTGTTCCAGTACTGCTTAACACTTCACAAAAATGAGCATTTTGAAATAGCTGAAATTTGCCTTTCATAAGACACACATAGAACTGTGAGCTACAATTACTGCCTTACTGCAGAAGGCTCCAAAAATACCTACACACTCTCCAGTGGTTTAAAGTCTTACAGCCAAGCTAAGTAATTTATTTCATCACTATCATGAAGCTTCCATATTTTCTACAACCCAAGGATGTGTTTATTAACATGAAACAAAAACAGTGCTGGTTTTTTTTTCCCATCCAGAGCAGAAATGAAGACACATTATTCCTCAAGCAGCTAAGACAGGAGGCCTGCAGCAGGCATTTTTTGACTACAGGTTTATTAAGAGGTTGGACATGGTGTAAATGTTCCTGGCAGGTAGGATAGATGGGTTGGGATTTAACAGTGAAAGTCCACAAAAGGTGGAACTACGTGGAAGAGAAGCTTTCCCTGACCGAAATGTATCCTTCAACCAACCACTTTAACGGAGCAGCCTACTCCATTAAAAAACCTGTTCCAATCTAAGGTGATTCTGAAAACACAGCAAGACAAAAGAATAAAGGAGACAGACACAGCCAAAGGACCTCACATCACAAAAGCCTCATTCTCTTGCACCTCATAAAACCTCAGTGTTCCCCAAAGGCTTTTTTTACTCAAGCAAATGGGGCTGGACCAGTTGTGTTCTGAGAAAGTGGCAGCATTATAGAATTATAGAATCAGTCAGGGTTGGAAGGGACCACAAGGATCAGCCAGTTCCAACTCCCCGGCCATGGGCAGGGACATCTCACACTAGGCTGGCCCCAGCCTCATCCAGCCTGGCCTTAAACACCTCCAGGCATAAGGCTTCCACCATCTCCCTGGGCAACCCCTGTCAGGCTCTCACCACCCTCATGCTGAACAACTTCCTAACATCCAAGCTGAATCTGCTCATTTCTAGCTTGGTTCTGCTGCCCCTAGTCCTATCACTACCTGACAGCCTAAACAGTCTCTCCATTAGGGAAAGAGAATTTCAGAAGTGGCTTGAAGAACAATGAAAGCCAGTGAAGTTCGTGGGGTTGGTGTAGTTTTTGTGTTCAAGTCAAGTTTTGAAGTGCCGCCCGTCACGAAGCGCAGCCCTCCTCCGGCTCGCCCCTTCGGGAGCCCCTGGCGCAGCCTCACCTCGCAAGGCGACACCCGGGATCCTCCACCGCACCAGTGCCCGCAGCGGCCACCCAGACCGCCGCCTCCACACACCCGCCCCGCTGGCTACGGGGACAGCCCCCCCGAGCCCCAAAGTGAAAGCGGCTTCCCGGTTGGGGTGCAGGGAAAATCAGCCTAATCCGGCTGCCCCAGCAGGAACGGGGTGCGCTTGGGCAGCGGCCCAGGGGAGGTGGGAAACAGGCCAGCGGCCCCCGCTGCCGCGCCGGGTGGCGGCGAGAGGCCGGTCCCGGCCCCCTCCTGTCACGGTGGGGGCTGGGCAGCGCTTCGGTGGCCCGGGCCCGGAGCTGTTCCCCCGCCCGCTCGGCCGCCTTGCAGGCCGCGCCGCGGCCCCGGTGCCTCGGCAGGGCCTGGAGCCAGGCTGGCGAAGCCGAGCGAACAAAGGGAGAGGAGGCCGGGGCCGCGGCTCGCAGGAGGGCGACAAGCGAGCGGCAGATCGCGCTTCCCTTCCGCCCCGCTAGCCCTCCGCGGACGCCGTGGGCAGATGGGCCGCGGCCCGTTGCCCCAGGGACGCTCACCCAGCTGAGGCCGCCGTGTCCCGGTCCCGGCGCGGGCCTCTCCCCGGGCA
Organism: Ramphastos sulfuratus; assembly: GCA_013399055.1. Lineage (NCBI taxonomy): Eukaryota > Metazoa > Chordata > Aves > Piciformes > Ramphastidae > Ramphastos > Ramphastos sulfuratus. The sequence goes on from WBNM01004818.1 coordinate 11,491, forward strand.
CCTCGGCGGCGCGGCCCGGCCTGCGCCGGCATCCAGGCTCGGCGACGAGCAGCCTCCCGGAACGGCGGAGCGGGACTCACCGAGGAGGAGGAGGAGGAGCTGGCGCTGCTGTTGCTCTTGCGGGGCCCGGCCCGGCTTCGGCTCCAGCTCCCTCCCTCGCCGTGCCGCCGCCTCCCTGTTCCTGGCGCCGCCGCCGCTTCCTCCGCCTCCTCTGCCCCCACCCCTCTGTCCTCGGAGGGGCGCACGGGGGTGGCGAGCCCGCGATGGCCGCCTCCCGCTGCAGGCAGGGCAGCAGAGCCCGGCGGGAACAGCAGAGCCCGGCGGGGGCAGCAGGGCGCGGGACGCCCCCGCTCCGCCCGCCCGCCTGCCTTCCCGAGACCGTCCCCGGCCGCCGTCACCAGCCCTCTGCGGCCCGCCTGTCCCGCAGCACCTAGCCGGGGCGATGGGGCTCCTTCCCCCACTCAGATCTCGGCGTCTTACCCTGGGCTCGTCCCTGCTCCGCGGCCGGCACCCGCGCTGGGAGGGACGGAGGTGGTTGGGCTTTGTTAGCCCCGGCGCCTTCCTCCCTCCCTCAGCCCGGTTTGTGACCGCTCCCCTTGGCATTCACAGGGACCTACTTCCCTCCCCGTTCCTTTCAGCGAGGGCCATTGCCCGCCTGGTAGCGCGTTACCGCGGGGCTCCCCGAGGCAGCCCCAGCCGTGTGCTGCCGCCGATGGGCGCTCCCCTGCAGGCCCGCGCCCCGCCGGGGCTGCTCCCAGCGCTGGGCTCCCTTCCACTCGCGTCCTCTCTTCGTTCTTCCCTAAGCGAACTCGATGCGCCAGAAAAATTGTGCTCCAAACTAGGAGCATTTGGAGAGCCTAAGGAAAGGAGGAGAGGCATGGTTTTTGTGTTCGGCTTCGCTCCGCAGATCGCCGCGACAAGAAAAAAAAAGCGCCGCTAAACTTGAGCTACCTCAGCTATGCCACAGCGACTTCAGCCAGGCTGTTCGCTTCCTTTTTGCTGGTCCCATTTTGGGTTTGGTTTGGTTGTTTTTTCCTAAATAAAACGCTAAACCAAGAGCGACAAAAGAAGTCTTAATTTAGACTTGTGCGAGACTGAAGCGACCGGCAGGGTGGCGAAGAATTAAAATCCGCGGGTAGGGGTCCTGAAAATTGGCACAGGTCTCCTATTTGCCGCAGCTTCGATGCTCTCTTGGGTTCCTCCTTGAGTCGCAGAAGGGATGCAAATCAAGCAGCCGATTTGCGCGGCTGTGCGTTCGTTTGTTCGCTTACCTGTGCCGTCGCAGGGGAGTCGGTGCGATTCGGTCTGTGGCTCCTCATGCAACTGCTTCACTGATTCCAAGGTTAACAAGAAATTGCTGAAACTCACGAGATTTGGGAGAATGTTCATCCGCATTCTGCCCGAGTTCCTCTGCTGAGATCAAAGGTATTTGTGGGTTGAGGTCAGCGAATTGCTTAATTGGCAAAAGTTATTTGAGGTCAGAATGTGTCCTGACTGCATTTACATTTTTTATGTCTTGGGCATTTATTGAGAGGTAAAGGATTTCCTTGAGGCTCATCCAAGGGGTCGCAGGCTTTATGTGCCTGTCTGATCGACCTCACTTGCCAGCAGGCCAAGACTCATTTCAGGAGGTTCACAGATTCAGGGATTGCATCAGTTTAGAAGGGACCCTCCAAGGGCATCTTGGCCAACCCCCTGCACTCAGCAGGGACATCTCCAACTAGAGCAGGCTGCCCAGGGGCACAGCAAAGCTGAGCTTGAATGTCTGCAGGGACAGGGCCCCAGCCACATCCCTGGGCAGTGTTCCTGTATTTTACAACTCTTACTGTGCAGAACTTCCTCCTGATGTCCAACCTGAATCTCCCCTGCTCCAGTTTCAAACCTTTGCCCTTTGTCCTATCACTACAAGCCCTTCTAAACAGTCCTCCCCAGCCTTCCTGGAGCTCCCCTTCGGATACTGGCTTGTAGCTACGAAGTCTCCCAGAGGCCTTCTCTGGGCTCTCATGCTCTGCCCTGGTGAAACTACACCTGCAATACTGTGCCCAGTTTTGGGCTCCCCAGTTCAGGAAAGACAAGGATTCGCTGGAGAGAGTCCAACAAAGAACTCTGAGGATGACTAAGGGACTTGGACATCTCTCCTGGGGAAAAAAAAAAAAAAAAAAACAAAAGACTGAGAGCCCCGAGGCTGTTTAGACTGGAGAAAAGAAGGCTGAGAGAGGATCTGATCAATGTCTATCAGTATCTGAGGGGTTATGACCTCAAGAGGTCCCTTCCAAGAGAAGGCTGAGAGAGAATCTTATGTCTCTAAATACCTGAGGGGCAATGATCTCAGGAGGTCCCTTCCAAGAGAAGGCTGATCAATGTCTATAAATATCTGAGGGGTGATGATCTCAGGAGGTCCCTTCTGAGAGAAGGCTGAGAGGGGATCTTATGAATGTCTCTAAATACCTGAGGGGTGATGATCTCAGGAGGTCCCTTCCGAGAGAAGACTGATCAATGTCTATCAATATCTGAGGGGTGATGATCTCAGGAGGTCCCTTCCAAGAGAAGGCTGAGAGGGGATCTTATGAATGTCTCTAAATACCTGAGGGGTGATGATCTCAGGAGGTCCTTTCCAACCCTTAACACTGTGATTCTGCGACTGGGGACTGCAGTTTTCTCCATGGGCTACTGTTGTGCTCTTGGCTGGTCTCAGCCTTACCATATAGTTTCACATTTGGGATGGACTTTCTGTAATCCAAATATGTCACAGTTTATCACCAATGCTGAACTCACCTCAGTGGGATCTCTCTGTTGCAGTTTGGATGGCAGATGAAGAGGCTGTTAGAAGGATGATTCAAAGGACTCTGTTGGCTTAAAAACACATCTTGAACTCAACTGGGCACTCCATAAATTTAGACACCTTCTTTTAATGCTCTCTGCATAGATCACCTCTTAGCCTTGCCTCACAGCTGCTGGCTTTTCTTCAGAATTATGAGGGCCAGAAACTGGATTTAGGTAATACTAATTTCCAGTCTTTCACATCCGATCTCTTATATGTGTGAGCTTATAAAATTAAGAGCTCTAGATCCACTTATAATTACTTTGAGGGCTGAATATTGATGAGTTCCCTATTTGGATATGCTTATGTTCTTTTCCCCCTCCACCCCTCCTTTTTTTTTTATACTCAGAAAAAGTCTGTTTGCAGATTGGTTCCTAACTATTTAGTCCAATCTGTGCATACACGAATCTGGAGGTCAGAGACATCAGAAACCTAAACTATGAGTGTTCATTGATGACAAATAGAATCAGAGAATCATAGAATGGTAAGGTTGGAAGGGACTTCAACGATCATCCAGTTCCAACCCCCTGCCATAAAGCAGGGACACCTCCCACTAGCACAGGTCACTCAAGGCCTCCTCCAACCTGGCNAGCTGAATGTTTCATAGATTCATAGATTCATGGAATGGTTTGGGGTTGGAAGGGATCTTAGAGATCATTTAGTTCCAACCCCCTGCCATGGGCAGGGACACCTCCCACTAGCCCAGATTGCTCAAGGCCTCATCCAACGTGGCCTTGAACACCTCCAGGGAGGGCACATTCACAGCCTCAATGGGTAACCTGTGCCAGTGTCTTGCTACTCTTAATGTAAAGAATTTCTTGCTACTCTTCAGTCTCCCTCTGCCCTCCTCAAGCTTCAATCCATTCCCTCTCATCCCATCACTACAAGCCCTTGCCTGAAGCACCTTTCTGGCTTTCACAAAGGTTAATGCCTTTGTGTCTTCATTGCTCTTTGCAGGCAGGTAGCTGTACTTGCCTACGTTTTGAGGACACAAATGCCTGCCTGTCCACTGCTGTTAAGTATGGTGCAGAAAAGCACTTGGCAGTGACTCTGATGCTTCTCAGGAACCTTTAGATGGTAAATATTCAACTGGCCTTGCAAAACCACAATCCTTTTAAGGCAGGCAATATACACAAAATCACTGTAGATTGCTGCTCATTTTTGTTACCTGTGGCCTCATTTTCTCCTTTTTCAATCCCTGCAGTGCTTTTTTATGAGATGCATTTTATTTCTTCCTGTATTTTTTAGTTTTAGATCACATTTTCAAATGACATTCCTATATTAGACTATGTATTGAAAGCCTTTATAATATCTCATCATCACATATGGGCTTTGGACACTGTAGGTTGATTGTTCCACTTTATGTTCTTGTAGATTATTGCACATTTGCTGTTAGTAAATTCCATTTCCATTTTAGCAATTAATATATATATATATGGAGTTTTTTTTCCCCTCTCTCTTTTAAAAAAATAAATTGTAGGCAATTCCCTCCACCCAATTTAATAACAGTCTTAAAAAAAGAACCACACCACCACACCAAAGCAAAGCACACAGGAAGTTCTTTCCCACCCCTCTTTGTCTTGGCCTGGGGTTCAATTTGCATTGTTTACTGACACTGCTGAAATCAGTTGAAGGTACAGATGGTGTTAAGACCTCCTAATAGCTACTAAAGGATCATTCCTCCACAACACACACACACACATAAATCATGGCTCACATTTTAATCAGAGCAGTGTTATTGCTTCTGCTTTATACCATGGCTGTGTTGTGATAATCTGTATCTTTATCTGTTATGTTTATGCCTAAAATAAAAAAAGACAGTGTGGGTTTATTCACTATTTTTCCAATATTCCTGTATTTTTGAGTGCTAGTCTCACCTGATTCATATCATTTCAAGAGGAAACATACTTACACATGATTGATGAGCACTTGTGAAGTAAAGTTTTCTGTTGATCATAGAATCATAGAATCAACCAGGTTGGAAGAGACTTCCAAGCTCAGCCAGCCCAACCTAGCACCCAGCCCCAGCCAATCACCCAGACCATGGCACTAAGTGCCCCAGCCAGGCTTTGCTTCAACACCTCCAGGCATGGGCACTCCACCACCTCCCTGGGCAGCCCATTCCAATGCCAATCACTCTCTCTGGCAACAACTTCCTCCTAACATCCAGCCTGGATCTGCCCTGGCACAGCTTGAGGCTGTGTCCTCTTGTTCTGTCCCTGGGTGCCTGGCAGCAGAGCCCAACCCCAGCTGGCTACAACCTCCCTTCAGGGAGCTGCAGAGAGCAATGAGGTCTGCCCTGAGCCTCCTCTTCTGCAGGCTGCACACCCCCAGCTCCCTCAGCCTCTCCTCACAGGGCTGTGCTCCAGGCCCCTCCCCAGCCTTGCTGCCCTTCTCTGGGCACCTTCCAGCACCTCAACATCTCTCTTGAATGGAGGGGCCCAGAACTGGACACAGCACTCAAATGATAGTAGAGGTGTTTATTTTTTAGCAACAGCACAGCTCAATGTTTTCCAAAATCAACCTTCTCTGACTGCTGTATTATGGTAGACAAGAGAGGACAGCAAAGTGACAACACAGGATCCAGAGGAGGGCCATGAAAATGATCATGGGGCTGCAGCACCTCTGCTACAGGACAGGCTGAGAGAGCTGGGAGCGTTCAGCCTGCAGAAGAGAAGGCTCCAGGCAGACCTGATAGCAGCCTGCCAGTACCTGAAGGGGGCTACAGGCAGGCTGCAGAGGGACTGTTCTCAAAGACCTGCAGTGACAGGAGGAGGGCAATGGTTTGAAATGAGAGCAGAACAGATTGAGATTGGATGTGAGGAAAAAGTTCTGTACGAGGAGGCTTCTGGAACACTGCCACAGGTTGCCCAGGGAAGTAGTTGAGCCCTCATCCCTGGAGATATTCAGGGCAAGGCTGGACAGGGCTGTGAGCAACCTGCTGTAGTGGAGGATGGCCCTGCTGAGTGCAGGGGATTGGACTGGATGAGTTTTGGAGCTCCCTTCCAACCCAAACTATTCTATGATTCTAAGACATTCCTAGTAACAGCAGAAGATGACTAACTTCTGTTCTGCTGAGTAATGGAGAAAGGGAGGACTCATTTTGATTGTTTATGGACCAAAAGCTGAACAAAGTCAGGGTACATCTGGCCTCACAAATGGGTTTCTATTTCTGTGAGGGAAATACAGATCATTTTTCTCATTGTCCAAGGCACACAGTAAATCATGACAAGAGCTGCTGTGAGTAGCTCTGTATGGTTAGGTTGACCTCTACCTCTTATTCATCGAATGTCCACATTGTCTCTCAGCTAGACTTGGCTGCTCAAGGCCTATCCAGCCTGGCTTTGAACACCTCCAGGCAGGATGCATCCACAACCTCCCTGGGCAACCTGTGCCAGTCTCACCACCCTGCTACTGAAGAACTTCTCCCTCAGCTCCAGTCTAACCCTGTTCTCCCTCAGCTTCCCCATGTCCTGTCTCAGACACCCTCATGAGAAGTCCCTCTGCAGCCTTCCTGTAGGATCCCTTCAACTATTGGAAGCTCTAAGATCCCCCTGGAGTCCTCTACTCTCCAAACTGAACACCCCCAGCTCCCCCAGCCTGTCCTCATAGCAGAGGTGCTCCAGCCCTTGGATCATCTATGGCCCTCCTCTTTGCTTTTTGTGTAACAACTAACTGCTCCTCTTGGCTTTAAGTGCTGCAGAGCATTTCCTTAAGAGAAGGAAGGTCAAATGGGTTCTTTTCAGTTTCTTCTTAAGAATATACTTCTAATAATATGCATAAAAGCCTTAAAAAATATTCAATTTATGGGCAGAAGCATCTTAAAAATAACACCCCCCCCACTGCTCCCTGGGATGGATCTAAGGTTGCAGGATGTCAGCAGATTTCACAGTGCCAGCTGAGCAGTTCTTGCCTGGCCTTGGTCGTCCTTTCCTTCCAGTTCACAGAGGAGATCCACATTTACCTCAGCGCTGTAAGGCTGCGCCTGGAATGCCACAAGCAATTTCTCTTGATTTCTGAACTCCCACTGACTTCAGCTAGATCCAGAGCTGCTCCAGGATTTTAATTTCTCTGGGGGTTATCATTACACAATGTACTTGCAGCTAGATCAGCAGTCACCCAAGACTCTTGACTCTCAAGAGGGTCTACCTCCAGCTGCTGGTTTTAATTGAACATCGTTTGTAAATAATTTAAACCCATACTTATTATCTCTATAAAGCACAGATTTAAAACCAGCAAAAAAAAAAAAAAAAACAAAAACCAAAAAAAACCCCACAGAATCACAGAATTTTTGTGATTGGAAAAGACTTCTAAGGTCATTGAGTCCAACCATTGACCTCACATCCCCCATGGCCATTAAACCCTGTCCTCAGGTGCCATGGCCACACTGGTTTTGAACACCTCCAGGGATGGAGACTCCACCACCTCCCTGGGCAGCCTCTGCCAATCCGTGACCACTCTTGCAGCAAACACATTTTTCCTAATCTCCAACCTAACCCTCCCCTTGCACACTTTCAGGCCATTTCTGCACATCCTAACACCTGATACTAGGGAGAAGAGACCAACCCCACCTCATGGCAACCTCTTTTCAGGAAGTCATAGAGAGCAGTGAGGTCTCCCTTTAGTCTCCTTTTCTCCAGGCTAAACAGCTCCAGTTCCCTCAGCTGCTCCTCACCAGCCCTGTTCTCCAGACCCTTCACCAGCTTGGTTGCTCTTCATGGACAGGCTCCAGCCCCTCATTGTCCTTCTTGTAGTGCAGGGCACAAAACTGAAGCCAGTAATTGAGGTGGAGCCTCACCAAGGCTGAGTACAGGGGCAAGATCATAGAATCATAGAATGGTAAGGCTGGAAGGGACCTCAAAGATCATCTAGTTCCAACCCCCTGCCATAGGCAGGGACACCTCCCACTAGCACAGGTCACTCAAGGCCTCCTCCAACCTGGCCTTCAACACCTCCAGGGAGGGAGCAGCCACAACCTCCCNTCCCAAGGTCACTTCCCAACTCCTGCTGCCCACACTTAATGCTGATCCAGGCCAGGATGCTGGTGACCTTCTTGGCCACCTGAGCACAGTGCTGGCTCTTGTTCAGACAGCTGCCAGCCAACACTCTCAGGTCCTTTGCTGGCAGGCAGGTTTTCAGCCACTCTGCCCCAAACCTTTAACATTGCACAGGATTGTTGTGACTCAAGTGCAGGACCTGGTGCTTGGCTTTGTTAAACCTCTCACAGCTGACCTCAGCCCACTGGTCCAGCCTGGCCAGATCTCTTTGCAGAGCCTTCCTACCCTCAGTTGGGCTGCATCAGTCAAGCAACACAGTTCACAGCTTTCTAGTATAAAATGTCCTGTGTTGAAGAAACAGCATTTAAATCTAGCTGGCTCACAGGAGTACATATGGAACATCTCACATTTAGGTCACAAGTTCAAACGTGTTCCTCATTACCTGCAAATGAGAGCTACCAATAACTGACAGTTGGTACATGGCCAGCAGACAAGGATCAGCTTTCTGAAGTGCCTAGCACAGAGGATGTGATTGGGGAACGCCCTAGAGACATCCACATTTGCAGATGATTCTTCCCAAAAATGAAAACCTTTGTCTCTCAAGAAGAAGCCAACAGTACCAACTTCTACACCCCTGCAACACTCTTGTCCCAACAAGTAATCATAGAATCACAGAATCATAGAATCACCCAACAAGTAATAAAATGCTTGTTGGGACAAGCTAAAAGCTCTCTTGTGTACCTGAACCTTACTTGCTCATTGAAGTTGGAGCTTTCAACTACAGTTCCACACAGATGTGCTGATCTCTCAGTGGAGGTGAAGCTGCCTGGCAAGGCAGGGGGGCAAACCTCCTGGCTGCCCACACTGCACAGTTTTGATAGATCTCAGTCAAAGTCAGATCCCTGTAAGATCCTGGCATTGCCTTCATTAAGAAATGCCCTCCTGTGCTCCTGAGTATCACTTTCAAAACCATCCTTAGAACATTTATGAAGACTTGTAGGCAGGTGTGGAGCCATACTGAAATATTGTCTGCATTTAAATGTGAGGAGGCTTTGGGTTGCTCTTTCTGAAGAGCAGAAACGAGTTTGTCAAAATCTTCCAAAAAAGTACCCTGAACACCTTAAAAAAAACAAAAACAAAACCCAAACCAAACAAAAAAAAAAACCAAACCAAAACAAAAAAACAAACAAAAAAACCAAAACCAAAACCAACAACAACAACAATAAAAACAAAACAAAACAAAAAAAAAACCCAAACAACAAAAATCCCCCCAAAACAGAAGAGGACAAGATGAAGTTTCTCAGCTTCAGAAGCAAAGAAAAGTGAAAGATTTTGTCTAGCGATAGGACAACAGGGAATGGTTTGAAGCCAATGGTCCACCTGCCTAAACATGAGCCAGCAGTGTGCCCAGGTGGCCAAGAAGGCCAATGGCATCCTGGCCTGCATCAGGAATAGTGTGGCCAGCAGGAGCAGGGAGGTCATTCTCCCCCTGTACTCTGCACTGCTTAGGCCACACCTTGAGTACTGTGTCCAGTTCTGGGCCCCTCAATTTAAGAAGGACATTGAGGTGCTTGANTGGAGGTGCTTAAGGCTAGGCTGGATGAGGCTGTGGGCAGCCTGATCTAGTGTGAGGTGTCCCTGCCCACTGCAGGGGGGTTGGAACTGGCTGATCCTTGTGGTCCCTTCCAACCCTGACTGATTCTATGAGTCTATGATTCACAGAATGGTTTGAGTTGGAAGGGACTGTAGAGATCATCTACTCCAACCTCCCTGCCATGGAGACTGGATGTTAGGAAGAAGTTGTTCAGCATGAGGGTGGTGAGAGCCTGGCAGGGGCTGCCCAGGGAAGTGGTGGAGGCCTCATCCCTGGAGGTGTTTAAGGCCAGGCTGGATGAGGCTGTGGCCAGCCTGATCTAGTGTGAGGTGTCCCTGTCCATGGCAGGGGGGTTGGAACTGGCTGATCCTTGTGGTCCCTTCCAACCCTGACTGATTTTTATGATTCTGTTCTCTAATTCTATGATTGTCTGATTGGTGCTATTTAATGTGTTGTTCTAAAGCTGGAAATTATTAGTGGTGTAAAATAACACTACAGCATCTTCTTCCCACTGCAAATGCAGTGGATTTTAATGTGCTCCTCAAGGCACCACTTAAATCTACCTCAGTAAAGACAGGATATAATCTTAAGCCCCAGGACTGAAGGCTTTCAGCTGAAACTGATAAATAAAGCTATGCTTTTAGGGAAAGGAGAGGGATGTGTTTGCAAAATGTGCTTACATAGAGGACTCACAACCACAGCCTCTTTTGTGGGTAAAAATCATTCTTGATCTGGATATCAAATTATGCTCCAGAAAAGAAAATGCTTCCTTTGCTGGAAGCAAAGTCATCCCTTTAGGTGGCACCCATTCAGGGCACAGGCAGAAAGGGCACTTCCAGACATCACTTAGGTGCCTCATGGCATCTTCATCCCTTTGAAAAAAAAAAATATATGTCCTCCTTTGCTGTGTTTGAATTTTAAAGCAAAACTCCTTCTCTTTTATGACTCATCTCTATCTTGTCTTTGCTGTAAAGAAAACATTCCCTTGATTTTATAAGTATGTTGATAGGGAACATGCAAACCATTAATCACCCTGGAGCTGAAGGACCCTTAGCAAAAGTGAAGAGCAAGGATTTGGGGGGGAAGGTGTTGGTGTTGATTTAAATTGTATTCAACAGCTACCCAAAAAAAAACCCAAACACTTTTGCAACCTCACTGTGATCACACCAGAAAGGCTATTTTGTCCTAATGAAAAATAGTAAAAGCCCTCTTTGTCTAATAACCTGAAACAAAAACCTCCTGAAATAAAGTTATTCCAGACCAGATTATGTAACACTAAGATGAAGGAGTTGTAGAAAAGGCTGATAAATACAGACTACTCATTTATTCATTTATTTTTCATACTGATAACCAAGATGGAAGAAAAAAAAAAAGTTAAAGCTCTGAAAAAAATAAAATGAGTCAGGAAACATCAGGACAGGATTAATTTCTATAGAATTTTCTCTCCTTTTTCAAGCTTTAAAAAAAAATAAAAATTCGAAAACAAATAAAACATAAATTGCACATAAAAATATGAAAATTCACAGATTGCATTGGGTCAGAAGGGACCCTCGAGGGGCATCTTGTCTGACCCTCCTGCAGTCAGCAGGGACAGCTCCAGCTAG
>WBNM01004821.1:0-10192 GCA_013399055.1 Ramphastos sulfuratus
ACCATTCTATGATTCTTTGGTGCAGCCTGCAGTCCAGGACTGTGTCCGTGGTGAGCACTGAGTGGCAGCAGAGCTCCTGCAGCTGATGCCAGGTTTCTCTCTGCTGCCCAAGCCCATCTCAGCGGCTCTGCGCTCACTGTCGCTAATCGCTGGCAATGAGCTCCATGGCCCTGGCGGCGCAGCTGAGGAGGAAAACAGTCAGAGGACAAAGGAAGATCCTTGAAGTGTCTGAAGCTGCTTCTTATCTGCACAGCTTGGGCAGCTTTGGCATGACAGTGCCAGCCGGAGCGGGGCTGGTGCTGCTGGGGTCAGCCCCTGCCGGTTGTGGGAGATGCTCTGGAGATGCTCTTTGAAGCCGCTGCGGAGGAGCTGCGGAGGTGGTGTCAGAGCTCCTGCTGGGCTGCACTCCCCTGCCCTGCTGGCAGAGGCACCTGGGGCACTGAGCGGTGACAGTATCCAGATGGAAGGGACAGGGCAGGGAAGGGAACCAAGCTGGAGGTGGAGAGATTCAGACTGGATGTTAGGGAGATGTTCTTCAGCATGAGAGTGGTGAGAGCCTGGCAGGGGTTGCCCAGGGAGGTGTTGAGGCCCCATCCCCGGAGGTGTTTAAGGCCAGGCTGGATGAGGCTCTGGGCAGCCTGATCTGGTGTGAGGTGTCCCTGGGCATGGCAGGGGGGTGGAGCTGGATGATCCTGGTGATCCCTTCCAGCCCTGACCGATTCTGTGATTCCAGCCAGGACTGCCCAGGACATGTCAGCAGAGTAACGTCTGCATGTCCACTCCCTGCCAGAGGGGAAAAACAGGAGGCACTCACCAAGGCCAGAGGCCAGAGGAGGGCACAGAGGTGATGCCAGGGCTGGAGCAGCTCTGCTGTGAGCACAGGCTGAGGGAGCTGGGGGGGTGCAGCCTGCAGAGCAGAAGGCTCCAGGGGGAGCTCAGAGCTGCTGCCAGTGCCTGAAGGGATCCTGCAGGAAGGCTGCAGAGGGACTTGTGCTGAGGGTGTCTGAGCCAGGCCAAGGGGGAATGGTTTGGAGCTGAGGCAGAGCAGGGTTGGGCTGGAGCTGAGGAAGAAGCTGTGCAGTGTGAGGGTGGTGAGAGCCTGGCACAGGCTGCCCAGGGAGGGACTTTTGTCAAGGGCTTGGAGTGCCAGGCCAAGGGCCAATGGCTTTGAGCTGGGAGAGGGCAGACTGAGAGTGGAGAGGAGGAAGATATTATTGAGAGTGAGGATGGTGAGAGCCTGGCACAGGCTGCCCAGGATGGCTGTGGCTGGCTCCTGCCTGGGGGTGTTCAAAGCCAGGTTGGATAAGGCCTTGAGCAGCTGAGTCTAGGTGAGAGATGCCCCTGGGCACAGTGAGCTCTGAGCTCCCTTCCAGCCTGAGCCATTCTGTGCTCCTATGAACAGAGGCTTTGGTCCCAGAGCAGCTTCTGCTGTGTCACCAGAGCCACCCCTGGGCTGCCTGCTGCTGTGGTGCTGAGGCTCAGGCACAGCACCTCCACTCAGATGGATGCCTTTGGCCTTTCTGGGTGATGCCAGCAGGCTCCAACGCTGCCTGTGCTGCTGCCCTGCAAATGCCAATGGGATTCTGGAAAGGTTACCCCAGGCTGCGGCAGGGCTGGAGCTGGCAGAGCAAGCAGCATGCCCTTTGCTGATGCCTTTTTAATGACTGCTCTTATCTGGCAGCATCCGAGGCCTCTGAGTCTTCTCAGGCGGAGTTCTTTTGGGGGAAAGCAATGAGGGAGAGCAATGTGGCTGTGCTGCCATGGTGGAGATCTGCAGGAGAGCTGCTGTGCCAGCCCTGCCAGCTGGGCACAGGCTTTGGTGTCCAGAGCACAGAGACAGGGCCTGGAACCAATCTCCAAGGTCCCTTCCACACGAACTCATTCTAGGAGTGCCTTGAGCAGCCTGGGCTGGTGGGAGGTAGGCAGCCAGGGGTTGGAGCTGGCTGATGTTTGAGGTCCCTGCTGTGTTGCTCCCTGGCCCCTCTGGGCTGGCAGGAAGCCCTCCCCTCCCCGGCAGGCTGCAGCAGGAGCCCTCAGCTCATCTCTGCTGCGCTGCTGTGACTCAACACCAGCTCAACCTTTGGAAAATGCTTTCTGAAGGCCACAGACATTTGTCCTGCACCTCGGAGAGCTGTGCCTGACAGCTGGGAGCCAGCACAGCCCCGCGCCGAGCAGCCTGGGTGCCAGCCCAGCTGAGTGCCAACCGCTGCCGGGCAGGGTGAGGAGGGACAGCAGCAGCCCCAGATGGCCACGGTGAGTGGGGCCAAGGGGGGCCCACCACGGCCAGCCTCATTTGCAGGGAGCTGCACACACACTGCCTCCTTGGCATCACCCTTCCTGCTGCTGGGAAGCCTTTCCCCAGCACAGACTCTGCCTCCCCTGTCTTCCTGCAGAGGCCACTCCTGTCGCTCTCCCTGGTGGCCTCCTCCTTTCTCCCAAGACTTCGTTTGGAAAAGTATTCAACCCTCTGCACCTTTAGAGGTTCAGAGATTCATCGAGTCACAGAATGGTTTAGGGACCTCAAAGCTCATCCAGCTCCACCCCCCTGGCATGGGCAGAGACAGCTCCACCAGCCCAGGCTGCTCAAGGCCTGGCACTCCTGGAATGAGTTGGGTTGGAAGAGACCTTGAAGATCAGCTAGTGCCAAGCCCCCTGCCATGGGCACAGCCATGGGCTTGGAACTGGATGATTTTCAGTCTTCCATGAGCTCAAGGCCTCATTCAGCCTGGTCTGCAACACTCCCAGGCAGAGGCAGCCACAACCTCCCTGGGCAACCTGTGCCAGTCTCTCCCCACCCTCACTCTCAACAATTTCTTCCTCCTCTCCACTCTCTCTTTCCTCTCTCCCAGCTCAAAGCCATTGACCCTCAGCCTGGCACTGCCAGCCCTTGCCAAAAGTCCCTCCCCAGCTATCTTAGAGCTCCTCCAGGTACTGCAAGGCTGCTCTGGGCTCTCCCTGCAGCCTTCTCTTTTCCAGGCTGCACAGCCCCAACTGTGCCAGCCTGTGCCCACAGCAGAGCTTCTCCAGCCTCTCATCACCTCCATGGCCTCCTCTGGAGCCTCTCCAGCAGCTCCAGGTCCCTCTTGTGCTGCTTCCCCAGAGCTGGAGGCAGTGCTGCAGGTGAGGGCTGAGCAGAGCAGAGCAGAGGGGCAGAATCCCCTCCCTGTGCTGCTGCTCTCCCTGCTCTGCCTGCAGCCAGCACACAGCTGCCTCTGGGCTGCCAGCCACCAGTGCTGCCTGCTGGGCACTTGGGCACCAACTGACACCCCCAAGGCCTTCTCCTCCAGGCTGCTCTCAGCCACTCCTCACCCAGCCTGGGTGTGTTCTTTGTGCTGTGTCCTGATACCTGATGTTGATCTCTCTCCTTCTCCACACCCCTGACATCACTGAGGGGAGACCTCATTGCTCTCTACAGCTCCCTTGAAGGAGGTTGGAGTGGGCAGGGCCCTGCCTAACGGGAGTGCACAGCCTGTTCTCCTTGGTGCCAAAGGACAGCAGCAGAGGCAATGGCTCCAAGCTGCCCCAGGGCAGGTTCAGGCTGGAGCTCAGGAAATGTTTCTGCCCTGGAAGGGTTCTCAGACACTGGCACAGGCTGCCCAGGGCAGTGCTGCAGTGCCCACCCCTGGGGGTGTCCAGCAGCTGTGGAGCTGGCACTTAGGGCCAGGGCTCAGTGGTGCCCCTGCAGTGCTGGGCTGAGGCTGGGACTGGCTGAGCCTGGAGAGCTCTTCCCACCACAGACACCCTCTGCTGCTGTGATCTTTGTGGCAGAGGCACCAGGGGAGAGAGCTGCTGCTGTGCCACAGACCCACCCAACCCGGCGCCAGAGCCCTCCTCTCTTTTGCTGACCTGAGGCTGGAATTTGCCACCAGGGCAGAAATCTGAGGCCCCTCTGCTTTGCAGCCCATGCCCGAGGAGATGGGATCTGGGAGGCAGATCATCTCCTGCCCTGCTCATGGCACCGTGGCTCCTGTGCCAGTTCCCCAGTGCCAGCCTTGCTGCATGCTCAGGAGCCAACTCTGCTCTCCAGGAGCAGCTCTTCAGCCAAGGCAGAGTGAAGAACACTTCTGCTGCAGGGCAGGGCAAGCCTCTGGGCCACACAGAGCACACCAGCAGAGTCTCAGTTGGAGCCAGGTCTGAACTTGAGGCCAAAGCAAGGTGGCAGAGGCAGGCAGGAGGTGGCACAGGAGCTCACAAGAAGGCAGAGGAAGGCACTGGCTGGCACACGTAGGTCAACCTCAGGAAGTGGATTTTGCAGCTAAAGCTGCTTCTCAGGAGCTGCAGCACTGAAAGAGGAGAAAATTCCCCTCTGGCTATACAGACAAAGCCCTGCCCCAGATGGGCACACTTTAAAGCCCAGCCACGCTGGGCACAGGCTCAGTCTGTGCCACTCCGCCTTGGCTGGGCAGTGCCCAGCGTGTGCCTGCTGCAGGTGGAATTGCTCAGGTGCCTCCAGGGTGCCCTGGGGAGGCTCAGCAGGTCAGAGAGCTCCTGGGAAAGGGGCTGGGATGGTTTCAAGGCCCAGGAGCATGAGGAGCAGTGCTCAGGTGGGTGTGTGCCAGGGCAGAGTGTGCCCTGGTTTCTGAGCTCTTCTTCCCTCCTTACTGTGGAGCTCAGGCGGCCTCAGCAAGGCCAAGGGCAGGCTCCTGCAGCTGGCTCAGGGCAATGCTAAGCACAAACCCAGGCTGGGTGAGGAGTGGCTGAGAGCAGCCTGGAGGAGGAGAACTTGGGGGGGGTCAGTTGGTGACTCAGGCCCAGGGCTGCAGCAGTAGAACCTCCTTAGAGCCACAGCATGGGCTGGAAGGGACCTCCAAAGCTGCCCCAGCCCAAGGCCTGCAGCCAGCAGGGACACCCCTGGCAGAGCAGACTGCTCTGGCTGTGGCAGCACTGCAGAGGAGGAGCAGTGGGGTGCCCTGGGCTCTGTGCCACCTCCACTGTTGGCACAGAGAGTTGCACAAGGGGTCCCTGCGCACTCAGACCGTGGAGCATGTCAGGACTGCACCAGAGCCTGCAGCACTTGGGGCTGCCTGAGGCAGTGAAGAGGGTTTGCTGCTGCTGCACTGGCAGAAGCTGCTGGGGGACTTGGAGGGATGGAGCCAAGGTATGGAGCCAAGGCATGGAGCCAAGGCACAGAGCCAAGGCACAGAGCCAAGGAATGAAGCCAAGGCATGGAGCCAAGGCACAGAGCCAAGGCACGGAGCCAAGGCATGGAGCCAAGGCATGGAGCCAAGGAATGAANCAGTCAGGCATGGAGCCAGGCATGGAGCCAGGCATGGAGCCAGGCATGGAGCCAGGCATGGTGCCAGGCATGGAGCCCAGGCAAGCTCTCTCCATGTCCCTGGTGGCTCAGGGGTGGCACAGAGAGCTCTTTGCTGGGTAAGTGTTGGCTCAGCAGCAGATGTATCAAGGAGCAAAGAAAGAGGCAAAGACTGAGTTTGGGGCAATGCAGAGGACATGCCCTGGGAGTCAGAGCACCCAAGAAGCCCAGGTGAGAAGTGTCAAAGGGTTTGAGAGGTGTCCAGATGAGGTCTGTGCCACGACCCCAGGCAGCTGGGGGTGAGTGTGCAGCTGCTGCAGGCTGCGCTGCTGTGGTGCAGGAACGTCTGTGTCTGGAGGTGCCTCCCCTCCCTGCCACTCAGAACCCTTCCCCCAAGTTTCTGCAGCATCAATTAGACTTCTGGAACAAGCAACGTTTGGCAAGCAGCTGCAGGTGACTCTCCCAGCTCTGACAGCAGCAGATTAATCACTGCCCTGAGAACTGACAGTGCCAGACTGAGCGCAGGCTCCGCTGCCAGGGGAGCAATAGGATGGGCACCCAGGAGCCTGTGGAGCCTCCTCTGGACACCTTCCAGACCCACCTGCAAGTGTTCCTCTGGGGCCTGCCCTGGGTCATCTTGCCCTGGCAGGGGGGATGATCTCTGGAGGTCCCTTCCAACCCCTCACATTCATGGTTCTGTGGCTGCCTACATAGACTCCCCCAACACAGGCAGCGCCTTCGAAGGACTCCTCTCCCTCAGCTAACAGGAGCCAACAACCCCAAGCAGGAGGAAGAATGAAAAGTGGAGCTTGGTGACAGGATGTGGTCAGCCAGAGCCTGGGAACTGTCTGCGTTTGGGGCAAAAAGAAACCCAGGGCCAGGGGTCTTCCAGTGCCTGCAGGGGCTGCAAGCAGGCTGCAGAGGGACTGTGCCCAAAGGCCTGCAGGGACAGCACCAGGGGCAGTGGTTTGAAATGAGAGCAGAGCAGATTGAGGTTGGATGTGAGGAACAAGTTCTGCAGCAGGAGGCTGCTGGAACCCTGCAGCAGCTTGCCCAGGGAGGGGGTTGAGGCCTCATGCCTGGAGGTGTTGAAGGTGAGGCTGGACAGGGCTGTGAGCAACCTGCTCTGGTGGAGATGTCCCTGCTGAGTGCAGGCCTTGGGCTGGGGGAGCTCTGCAGGTCCCTTCCAGCCCACTCCGTGGTGCTGTGGTTCTGTGTGGTCATGGCACATGGGGACATGGTCCAGGGGACATGGTGGTGCTGGGTTGCAGGTTGGACTGGAAGTTCTTAGAGGCCTTTTCCAACCTTAATGATGACTGCAGAAGGCTTTGGCTCCAGTGTGGATGCCTTTAGTGACTCCCCCAGAGCCATATCTGAGCTGTCCACATTGCTGCATTCCCTCTGCTGGGGGTGAGGATCTTCCTGGGGACCCTCTGGGGGCAGCTCTGTCTCTGAGCGAGCTTCTGGGCTCACACTGCTAACAGCTCTGCAGGCAGCACTGCTGAGCCCTGCCAGCTGCCTTCCACCCTTGCCCACAGCCTGCCCAGTGCACAGCCTGCCCAGCCTGCTCTTTCCAGGTGGTCTCCATGCTACCTCTGAGGGGTCTCTGCTGAGCTCCTCTTTGCTGAGCTCCTTCCAGCCAAAACCTCTCTGTGATTCAATGAAGACCTCATCTACAACCTTGGCCTGAGCCTGCAGTGTTCATGCAGCCCAGACAGCAACTGTGTGCTGGGCTGCAGCAAGAGCAGTGTGGGCAGCAGGGCAAGGGAGGGGATTCTGCCCCTTTGCTCTGCTCTCCTCAGACCCCAGCTGCAGTCCTGTGTCCAGTTCTGGAGCCCCCAGCACAGGAAGGACATGGAAGTGTTGGAGCCAGTCCAGAGGAGGCCACCAAGATGCTGAGAGGGCTGCAGCAGCTCTGCTGTGAGGACAGGCTGAGAGAGTTGGGGCTCTGCAGCCTGGAGAAGACTTCCAGGAGAGCTTGGAGTGGCCTTGCAGGATCTGAAGGGGGCTCCAGGAAGGCTGGGGAGGGACTATTGACAAGGGCTTGGAATGCCAGGACAAGGGGAATGGGTTTGAAGTGGCAGAGGGGAGATTGAAACTGGATGTTAGGAGGAAGTGAGGGTGGTGAGACACTGGCACAGGTTGCCAGTGATCAAAGATCATGTTGGGTGCTTCTGTGCTCCACAACCTCCCTGGAGGTGTTCAGCACCAGACTGGATGAGTCCTTAAGTGACCTGTCCCAGTGGGAGGTGTCCCTGCCTATGGCAGGGGGTTGGCACTGGTTGAGCTTTGAGCTGCCTTCCAACCTCACCACTGTGATTCTATGGTGCAGCTCTGCTGCCAGCCAGCACTTGCCTGGGCTGGGGTCGCAGCTCTGCCTTAAATCCTTAGCTCCCTCTGCAGCCCCTGGGGCCAGGAGCAGCCCTGGCAGTGTCTGCTTGTGATGAGGTCCCCATGAGGCAGCCATGGCCCTCTCAACACCCTCCCTGCAGGTGTGTCTGGAGCTGGGTGGGCTGTCCCCTGGGGTTGTCTCTGCAGAGGAGGCTCAGTGCCAGTGCTGGGGCTGTGCAGGGGTCTGTGAGCCTCCTCCTGCACCCCAGGGCCTTTGCTGGATTCTCACCACCACCTCCAGCTCCCTCTGGAGCTGTGTTAGATTGGTTAAGCACAAACCCCTGCAGTTAATCTTTTCGGCTGTTTTAAGTTGCAGGCTTTGCTGCCTGAGAATTGCACCAGCTGAGGAAGTAGCTGAGCAACTGGCACAGGGTCAGACCCAGGGCAGATCCAACCTTCTGCCCCCTAATCACAGTCAGGGAATGGTAGAATGGCTCAGGCTGGAAGGGACCTTGAAGGGCATCTAACCCAGCCCCTGGCATGGGCAGGGACACCTCAGTCAAGGCCTCATCCAACCTGGCCTTGAACATCTCCATGCAGAGGGCATCAATAACCACTCTGGACAACCCATGCCAGAGTCTTGCTACCCTCCTAGTGAAGAATTTCTCCCTAAGGTCCAATCTAAGCCTGTTCTCCTTCAGCTGCAATCCCTTCCCTTTGTCCTGTCCAGGGATGCTCTTGTGAGAAGTCTCTCTGCAGCCTTCCTGCAGGATCCCTTCAGGCACTGGCAGCACCTCTGAGCTCCCCCTGCAGCCTTCTGCTCTGCAGGCTGCACCCCCCCAGCTCCCTCAGCCTGTGCCCACAGCAGAGCTGCTCCAGCCCTGGCATCCCCTCTGTGCCCTCCTCTGGCCTCACTGCAGCAGCTCTACCATCCCAACACTCTCCATCCCTCTGCTTCTACAGAATCCAGAGGGATTATTTCCACACTCAACCCAAATCCATCCTTCCTGGTACCAGAGGACTGCATTACCCACCCGTGGTTTGGGAGCAGGAAAAAGCAGCCCCTGGTGAGCCAGCTCTGGCATCACCTCCGTGCCCTCCTCTGGATGTGTTTCAGCAGCTCTGAGTCCCCTTACGGTGAGGACAGCAGCATTGGGTACAGCATTTGAGGTGGGGTCTGTGGCCTGTGCCAGCTGGCAGGGAGCAGGCAGCCAAGCCCCGAGGGCCTCCTGTGGGCAGAGAGTGCCGAGTTCTGGGCAGGGTTGGGTGTGAGGGCACAGAAGGGCTGGGGTGGGACTGTGGCAGAAGCTGAGGGGTGCTGAGAGCAGAGGCTTGGATAAAAAGGGCACCAAAGTTGGGGCATGGTCTGGAGAGCAGGGCTGGGGAGGGGCAGCTGAGGCAGCTGCAGGGGGTTGGTGTGGAGGAGGCTGGGGGCAGAGTGCCTGGGAACTGCCCAGCAGAAAAGGACCTGGGGGTGCTGGCTGGCAGCAGCTGGAGATGAGCCAGCGGTGCCCAGGGGGCCAAGAGGGGCACCAGCAGCCTGGCCTGGGTCAGCAGTGGTGTGGGCAGCAGGAGCAGGGCAGGGATTGTGCCCCTGTGCTGGGCACTGCTGAGGCCACAGCTTGAGTGCTGGGTTCAGTTCTGGGCCCTCACTGCCAGAAGGACACTGAGGGGCTGGAGCAGGGCCAGAGAAGGGCACCAAAGCTGGGGCAGGGTCTGGAGAACAGGGCTGGGGAGGAGCAGCTGAGGCAGCTGGGGGGGGTTGGTGTGGAGCAGAGGAGGCTGAGGGCAGAGCTCATTGCTCTCTGCAGCTCCCTGAGAGGAGGCTGCAGGGAGCTGGGCTTGGGCTCTGCTGCCCAGGCTCAGGGCATGGAAGGAGAGGAACTGGCCTGGGACTGTGCCAGGGGAGGGTTAGGGTGGAGAGGAGGGAAAATGTCTTTGGTGCCAGTGGTCGGGGGTTGGCAGAGGCTGACAGGAGAGCTGGGCAGGGACTGTTCAGCAGGGTCTGTGGGGACAGGCTGAGGGCAGTGGTTTGGGTCTGGAGCAGGGCAGAGTGAGGTTGTGCATCAGTAGGGAGTTGTGCAGAGTGAGGGTGAGGTGAGACTGGCACAGGCTGCCCAGGGCTGTGATGCAGGCTCCATCCCTGGAGATGTTCCAGAACCATGTGGTCATGAGGTTCAAAGGAGCAGGTGCAGGGTCCTATGGAGGTCCCAGGGAGGTGGTGGAGTGCCCATGGCTGGAGGTGTTCCAGAGCCGTGTGGCCATGGCACTGGTGCCCATGGTGGTCTGGGCTGCTGCTGGGTGCCGCTGATCCGGGAGGGCTTTTCCAGCCCACACAGCTCCGTGACTCGGTGCTGAGCACACGTTAAGAACGGAGCAGCTCGGCCCCGCGGGCCTGCGGGCAGGGAGCGTCCCCGGGAAGAGGGCGGCAGCCCGCGGCCCACCGGCGCCTCCCGGGGCGGGGAGGCCGCAGCCGAGCGCAAGCTCCCGGCGCAGGAAGGGCGGGGGGTGGGGGAGGTTCCGCCGGGCCCCGCCCCGCCCCCGGCCCCGCCCCCGCCGCCATGTTGCGGCCCTCGGTGCGCGGTGCGGGGTGAGGCCTGCGCGGGG
>WBNM01004821.1:10942-21302 GCA_013399055.1 Ramphastos sulfuratus
CTCAGCCTCGGCCGGGGACAAACTTCATAGGGCCGGGCCCACGTGGGGCCGGGGACGGCGGGGCCGGGCCGGGCTGTCAGCGCGGGGGCGGGGACCGGGGACGCCCCCGGGCCTTTGTCTCGGGTGGGTCGCGGCCGGGGGCGGCGGAGGAGTGGCGGCGCTGTCGCGGGCCGGGCGGTCCCGCCGAGCCGCCGGCACCGTTAACTGGGGACTCGCCACCTTCCCCTGCCGGGCTCCCGGAACTTTGGTGGGTGTGGAAGCGCCGGGTCCCGTTCCCCGCCCGCAGGCTCCGCTTTCATCCTCTGCCAGCTGCGGTTTGCCCGGTCCCGTAGCCTCCTCGCGGCCCTGACAGCCCCGCCGTGGCTGCTGCCGGTTGTGCTGCTCCCAGCCCCTGACCCTGACAGCCTTCGTCTCCTCCTGCCAGGCTGTCCCTGCCTGCCTCACGCCTGCAGCCCCTCTGGGACAGCCACTTGAACCCTGCTGAGAGCAGCCCCCGGGGCAGATGTTTGGCACCGACGCTCCTCGTTTCCCTGCTGCCCGTTGTGATGCTGTTTTCATGCCTTCCTTTCAGGTGGCACTTTGGAACCTCCCTTTCTAACAGCATGGTGGGCACTGCTGTGGAAGCTGCAGAGGAGCTGCTGCCCATCTGCCAGAGCCCCCAGGAGTAGCACTGCTGGTGACAGGTTGGTCTGGTGGGACGTGTAGGGGATGCTGGTCCTGGAGGACCTCTGGCTGGCTGCAGAATTCAGAAGGTTCACTGCTGCAGAATCATAGAATNGACATGCTGCCTCAAGTGGGGCCACAGGGGCTTCTCCATGCCTTGGAGCCTTCCAGCTGCCCTGCCTCCCTGAGAAACATGCTGTGGTGAGGCTGTGGATTCCCCCTCTCTGATGGGACACTGGCACAGGTTGCCCAGGCAGGTCGTGCATGGTGTTGTAGGCCAGGTTGGATAAAGCCTTGAATGACTTGGGCAAAGCCTGTGGCAGGGGGCTTGGAACTAGATGACCTTCAAGGTTCTTTTCAACCCAACTCATTGCATGAGTCTCTGGGTTTGGAATCTCTGCATTCCTTCCTTGCTCATTTTATTCATCTCTTCTGTAGCCTTGCAGATCTTGCTCCCCATTTCCACACATGGCATTGTGTTGGAAGGGACCCTCAAAGCTCATCTGGTCCAACCTCCCTGCAGGCAGCATGGACACCTCCAGCTAGAGCAGGCTACTGGTAGGCAAGGGGAGAGGGAAGATGGATTCCAAGGCTGGGCTCTAAGGCAGGACCTTTGCACTAGAAGGATGGAGCTCTTTGTCAGCTTTCCTCACAAGCCACTTTGCAGGAGGCTTTGACACAATTTCCTTGAATATTATTTTTTCTTGTTAGAGCAGAATTAAGTGGAGCTAAGCCAGAAAACAAACAAACAAGCCAGGAGGAACTTTTGAGAAGGACTGGGAGTGACAGGATGAGAGGGAATGGATTGAAGGTTGAAGAGGGCAGATCTGGATTAGAGACGAGGAAGAAATCCTTGAGAGTGAGGGAGATGAGACACTGGCACAGGTTGCCCCCTCCCTGGAGGTGTTGCAGGCTGGGCTGGATGAGGCCTTGAGTACCCTGGGCTGGAGGGAGGTGTCCCTGCACCTGCAGGGGGTTGGAAGCTTTAAGGTCCATTCCAACCCACTCTATCAGTCTATGTCCTCTTGGCCTGCGCTGGCCCAGGGAGCTGTGCCCACAGCAGCAGCCTGGCAGCAGGCTTTGGCTTTATTTGGCTTTGATGTGACCTTTGACAAACTCTGCAACCCAACCATTACTGAGGAGAGCCTGCAGGCAGTGCCCTTTGGGGAAGCTGTCAGCTGATTGCTCTCCTCTGCACCTTGTCCCAGGCTCCTGCTCTCTGGAGCTTCTGCTTCCAGCTCACCCTTCTCCCAGGCTCTTACCACCCTCTGTCTCTTGCTTTCCCAGTACACTGGAGAGGGAACTTCTTGAGTGACAGGCTGAGGCACTGGGCATGACAGTTCCATCTGAACATGAGGAGAAGCTTCTTGCCTGTGAGGGTGGCAGGGCTCTGGAGCAGGTTGCCCAGAGAGGTGGTAGGTCAGGGTTTGATCACTGCTGTCACAGCTCTCAGTGGTAAGTGTCTCCAAGTCCCCACTGCCTTCTGGAGGGTTGTGCAGAGGGCTGGCTGGCAGCACTCTGTGGCTGTTGGTCCCTGGTGAGGGGTGGCCTCTGGCCAGAGGAGCCCTGTTGGGTTTGCTGCTGCCTTGGAATGTTGAGTGAAGGCCTCCGTGGCTGAAGTCCCTCTGGGTAGGGTTCACCTCGCTTCAGGCCTGCTCTGTCCCTCTTGAGCCACCTGCTTGCTCCTGCCTTTTTGTCCCATGGAGTCCTGGAATGGCTCAGGTTGGAAGGGACCTCAGGGGTCACCTACTCCAGCCCCCTGCCATGGGCAGGGACACCGCTCAACTAGCCCAGGTTGCTCAAGGCCTCATCCAGCCTGACCTTGAACACCCCCAGGCAGGAGGCAGCCACAGCCTCCCTGGGCAGCCTGTGCCAGAGTTTCACCACCTCTGCCCAGGCTGAACACTCTCAGCTCCCTCAGCCTGTCCTCACAGCAGAGCTGCTCCAGCCCTTGGATCATCTTTGTGGCCTCCTCTGGACTTGCTCCAGCAGTTCCATGTCCTTTTTCCCCCGAGGGAGGCTGAGTTCTTCAGCTGTGAGGATCTCTTTAGCAATCAGCAGTGATCGTTGCCTTTCAGCTCTAAAGCAAACCCCAACCCAGAGAAGCAACAGCCCTGTCCCAACCAGCTGTTTTCTGGTGAGACTGGTGCCAGTGGATGCTGCTGGAGTAGTGCTGCCCTTGACAGCTAGAGAAGGTAGCTCCTGCATGAGCTTGGTGGTGTTTAAAAGGCCGTGTTGTTAGCAGCCCTGCTTCTGCTGACCCTGGTGTAAGGAGAGGCTGTTTTCCACCACATTGCTGCAGGCACCAGGAGCAGCTCTGCCCACAACCCAGCCCAAAGAGGGAGGGTTGGTTGGCAGGGCAGGAGAGAATAGCTCCTGTCACCTGCCCTTGCCAACTTGAGCAGGATGAGGCCTGAGCTTTTGCTGATCCTCCAGGCACAACTGTAGATGAGGTCTTCATCGAACCACAGAGTGATCTGGGTTGGAAGGGACCTGCAGAGCTCCCCCAGCCCAAGGCCTGCACTCAGCAGGGACATCTCCACCAGAGCAGGTTGCTCACAGCCCTGTCCAGCCTCACCTTCAACACCTCCAGGCATGAGGCCTCAACCCCCTCCCTGGGCAAGCTGCTGCAGGGTTCCAGCAGCCTCCTGCTGCAGAACTTGTTCCTCACATCCAACCTCAATCTGCTCTGCTCTCATTTCAAACCACTGCCCCTGGTGCTGTCCCTGCAGGCCTTTGGGCACAGTCCCTCTGCAGCCTGCATGGAGCCCCTGCAGGCACTGGCAGCAGCTCTGAGGTCTGCCTGGAGCCTTCTCCACTCCAGGCTGCACACCCCCAGGTCCCTCAGCCTGTCCCCACAGCAGAGGTTCTCCAGCTCTCTGAGCATTTCCATGGCCTTCTCTGGCCCCTCTCCATCAGCTCCATGTCCTTTCTGTGTTGAGGGCTCCACAGCTGGCCCCAGCCCTGCAGGTGAGGTCTGAGCAGAGCAGAGGGGCAGGATCCCCTCTCTCCATCTCTGCCCACACTGCTTTGGATGCAGCCCAGGCTGCCCTGGAGCCCTTCAGCTACTTCAAGGCTGCTCGAGGTCTCTCTGCAGGCTGCACAGCCCCAACTCTTCAGCCTGTGCCCACAGCAGAGGTTCCCCAGCCCTCTGATCATCTTGGTGGCCTCCTCTGGACTCTCCAGCAGGTCCAGGTCTCTTGTGCTGGGGACACCACATCTGGCCCCAGCCCTGCAAGTGAGGTCAGGGCAGAGCAGAGGGGCAGAATCTCCTCTCTCTAGCTCTGCCCACAGTGCTTTGGACACAGCCCAGGCTGCCCCTGGCCTTCTGTGCTACCAGTGCCCATTACTGGCTCCTGCCCAGCTTCTCCCCACGAGCATCCCCTAGTCGTCCTCTGCAGGGCTGCTCTCCCTCCCTGCCTGGATTGATACTGAGGGTTTCCCTGACCTAGGTACAGGACCCTGCCCTCACCCTTGTTGAACTCCTGGGGTTCATCAGGAGGGCCCTCCCCTGCCAGGCCCTGCAGGAGGGCACTGTTGTCGGGAGCTGTGTGGGAAGATCTGGGTTCATGTCTTTGTGTGCAGACAGCCAGGCCCAGAGCGGTTGAAGCGGCAGCGGTGGCAGCAGTGTGTGGCACAGGTGGCTCCAGCCCTTGTGCCCTGCTGCAGGAGCAGTTTGGTAGGGGTGGGTTTTGTGCCAGCAGGTGTCTGACAGGGCTTGTCCCGGGGGCGGTGCCCGTGGCCGGGATTGATTTGTTTGCTTTGCCTCCCGTCATAGCTTTCACCATGGGGGACATGAAGACCCCAGACTTCGATGACCTGCTGGCTGCTTTTGACATCCCCGACCCAACCAGCCTGGATGCCAAGGAGACCCTTCCTGCGGCGGGGGAGGAGAGCGAGAGCCAGCTGAAGGGCTCGGGGCTGTGCACGGAGGAGGGCGCGGGGCTGGCGCCGGCGCTGCCCCCCGACGCGCCGGTGGTCAGCGTCATCGTCAAGAACACGCTGCGCCAGGAGCCCTTTGAGCCCGACAAGGAGGGCAACCACCTGGGGCCTGCTCTGCTGCACAACGGCTTCCGTGGCCCCGACCTGCCGCCGGAGGCTCAGGCGCTGGTGCACACCTACGGCAAGTTCGAGTCGGCGTTCATCAACGGTGACAGCGCCAGGTGCTACTCGGAGAAACTGGAGCAGGCCAAGGCGGAGCCTTTGCCCACCTTCAGCCAGTTCAGCCCCATCTCCAGCCCGGAGCCCGAGGACACCTTCAAAGAGAACAGCGTTGCTGACAAACACAAGCATGCCCAGACTCCCTACTTCCCACCGCCTTCCATGTTCATAGCCACGGGAGCTTCGGTGCTTGACCAGCTGAGGAAGGGCCCAGAGCCTGAGCTGAGCATGTTTGACCACTACTGCAAGAAGGAGCAGAAGGTGGAGCTCCACTGCCAGCCCGAGGGCAGGCTGGAAACCTGCCGGGGAGGGCAAGACCGAGTGGTGGAGAGGTTTGTGGAGTCGGGCAAGGACTTGGTGGACAGCAGTGGCTTTCTGGGAGAAGGTCTGGTGTTTGGGGACCGCCCCCATGGCGCCACGGGGGACAGCAAGGGCTCGGTGCCCGAGCTCAGCCTGTCCCTCTCGGTGCCGCCACGCCAGCGCCTGAAGCCCACTCACTCCAAGCTGTCCTCCTGCGTGGCAGCCTTGGTGGCTCTTCAGGCCAAGAAGGTGGCCTCAGCTCCGAAAGGTGACCAGCCCAGCCCCGCCAAGGAGTCTGGGCCTTTTAAAGATGGGGCAAAGGGAAGCCCAAAAATGCCCAAGTCACCAAAGAGCCCCAGGAGTCCCTTAGAGGTGGTGAGGAAGGGCAGCAAGCAGCCCGAGAGCCCTCGGAGTGTCTGCAGCGACAGCAGCGGGAAGGGCTCTCCCTCCATGGCAGCTGGCTCGCCGCCAGCCATTCCCAAAGTCAGGATAAAGACCATCAAGACATCGTCTGGGGAGATCAAAAGGACAGTGACCAGAATTTTGCCAGAAAATGACGAGTTGGGCAAATCCTCTGAGGAGTCCCCTGCAGAGACCTCCTCCACCGAGGAGTTCAGCAAGTCTTTCCCATCCCCTGACACCAGCGCGGCGATGGAGAGCGAGGCTGGCAGGAGCTCAGCCAAGAGCGGGGCTGCTGTGCCCATCCAGCTGCCCAGCGTGGTGAGCCCCTGCCTGGATGGGCTGAGAGCAGACCTGGCTGTCACCAGCACCTGCACCGTGGCCCTGTCCCCTCTGCCCAGCTGTGGCAGCGGTGCCATCAGAGTAGGTGTCAAGAGGCAGCAGCAGCAGCAGGGTGCCACGTCGCAGCCCTCCGGTGCCAGCAGCTCCAGCCTCCTGCCCAAAGCTGTGCACTTGGCCAACCTCAACCTGGTTCCCCACAGCGTTGCCGCCTCCGTCACGGCCAAGTCGGGGGCGCCGAGGCGTGGCCAGCCCCAGGTGCCACAGATGTCGGTGCCACTGGTGCACCAGGTGAAGAAAGCTGCTCCCGTGGTGGTGGAGGCCTTCAACAGAGTCCTGCACGGTGCCAACCCGGTGCCGGTGTACACCCCGAACCTCAGCCCACCCCCTGACAGCAGCATCAGCCTGCCCGCCTCGGGCTACTGCTGCCTGGAGTGCGGGGACTCGTTTGCCCTGGAGCAGAGCCTGGCGCAGCACTACGGCCGGCGCAGCGTCCACATCGAGGTGCTCTGCACGCAGTGCTCCTCCACGCTGCTCTTCTTCAACAAGTGCAGCCTGCTGAAGCATGCCAGGGACCACAAGAGCAAAGGCCTCATCATGCAGTGCTCCCAGCTGCTGCTCAAACCCATCTCCTTAGACCAAATGTTCTCCCCTGCCCCCACCAGCTCCTCAGTCCCCCTGGCTCCTCAGACTCTGCTCTCAGCCTCTCCTCCACGCAGGGTCGGTGCCGCTGCGGGCACTGGGGCAGGAGCTGCTGGCACTGCCCAGCCGGCCCTGCCCCTCTACCCCGACCCGCTGCGGCTGGTCCGCCATGGGCTGAAGTGCTTGGAATGTAACAAGCAGGCCCAGGATTCTGTGGCTCTAGCAGCTCACTACCAGAGGAGCTCAGAAGACAGCGAGAGGCTGGTGAGTGCATTGTGGTGCCTTGGATCTGTGAGCTGGCAGAGGTTGCCCACTGAGGGGAGAACAGAGGTGGTGGTGGCCACTGTGGCACCTTGCCTGAAGGAGTGCCTGTGGGGAGGCTGTGAGCATGTGCCCTTGTGGCCAAAAAGACTGAAGGCTCCAAGAGGTGCATTAGAAGGGCTGTGGTTAGAAGGTCCAGAGAGGTTCTCCTGCCCCTCTACTCTGCCCTGCTGAGGCCACAGCAGCAATCTTGTGTCCAGCTCTGGGCCCCTCAGCTCCAGAAGGAGCTCAGGGAAGTGCTGCAGAGAGCCCAACCCAGAGCCAAAGCTGCTGCAGGCAGTGAACAGCTCCTGTGAGGCCAGGCTGAGGGAGCTGGGGCTGGCAGCAGAGGAGCCTGAGGGCTGCCCTCAGTGCTGTGCTAAAGATGTGCAGGGACCCAGCCAGGCTCTTCTCAGGGATGGCCAAGGACAGCACAAGGGGCACTGGGTGCCAGCTGGAGCAGAGGAGGTGCCACAGGAACAGGAGGGAGAACTTTGTGCCTGTGAGGTTGCTGGAGGCCTGGAGCAGGCTGCCCAGAGAGGCTGTGGAGTCTTCTGCTGTGGAGGGATTCCAGACCCCTTGGATGTGCTGCTGTGTGCCCTGCCCTGGGTGCCCCTGTTTTCTGGCAGGGGTTGGGCTGGATGATCTCTGGAGATCCTTTCCTCTGCCTGCCACTCTTTGATTTGGGATGTGGCTGAGCCCAGCTGTGTGCCCACAAAGACTGTTGCTTGCTTGACCTCTTATGGCATCATGAAGAGGGTAGGAAGGAGACCCTGGAGATCCTTGAGCATCAGAGGAAGGTGTTGGAGATCAAAGGTCACTTAATCTTTATGGGTGTGCAAGAGTGCTGCAGGGGAGGGGCAGGAGTAACTCACCTGAGCCTTTGTGCTCCAAGCACGGCTGCAGAGTTGAGCCTAACCTGTCTGAGAACCTCTCCCAGAATCTTCCAGGGAGCACTTGGAACGTCAGCTGCTGGCTTTGCTCTTTGCTCAGTGCAGTGCCATGGGGAGGTGTGTGTGGGCAGAGAGCTGTCTGAGCGGGCAGCAGTGCCATGGGGAGGTGTGTGTGGGCAGAGGGCTGTCTGAGCGGGCAGCAGTGCCATGGGGAGGTGTGTGTGGGCAGAGGGCTGGCTGAGCGGGCAGCAGTATGGTGTGGGGGTGGAAGGCTGCTTTGGGCTGGTTTTGCCCTCTGGGTGGGACAGAGCCATGTTGGTGCCATGTTGGTGCCCTGCTTCCACAGGGAGAGCCTTGCTAGTGGCTTCCTGCCTTGCTCCAGTACAGCCCTGCCTGGGGCTCTGCTGCCCTCCCAGACCCCCTTGTAGGCACAGGCCAGGGCTGAGCTGTCCTTGGAAACTCTGGCTAAGGTTTCTGCTTGCTGAGGAGGAGGAGGAGATGCTCCTCAGTGGGTTGCAGCACCCTGCACTTGGTGTGCTCCAGCTGGTCTGAGCAGAAAGCAGCCTTGGGCCAGGTAGGAGGAGGAATCCTTTCCCCTTAGCCCTTCGGGTGGGTTGAAGCTGTGTGGGGAATGGCTGAGAGCNTGCCAGCAGTCTCCACAAGCTCCGTGAGCAATCAGCCCAGCATCAGAGGCTGGGAGAGGTGAGCACCAGTGCCTGCCCTGGCTCTCATGCTGCCTGCTGGAGTGGCTGGCAGCAGTGCCAAGGCTGCTGTGCTCCTGCTCAGCTGCTCTGTTGCCTTCCTCTCCAACTCAGCAGCAGTAAAGCCTGAGCAGGTTCTTGGCTGGGCTGAGTGGTTCTCAGCTTGGCAAAGGCATGGGCCAGAAGGGGTTGGTGTGGCCACGGCATGGGGGTGCTCAGGTGAGGCACAGCTGTGAGCTGTCAGCACTGGGATGTCTCCTGTGCTCCTGGGAACACACTGACTAGGAGGGGACCTGCAGAAGTCCTCTAGTCCAGCCCCGCTGCAGTAAGCAGGGACACCCCAACCAGAGCAGGCTGAGAGACACATCAAGCCTGACCTCAAGGCACTCCTAGGATGAGCTGGTTTGGAACCAGATGATCTTCACTCTTCCACCAGCCCAGGGTGCTCAAGGCCTCATCCAGCCTGGCCTGCAGCACCTCCACAGCCTCCCTGGGCAACCTGTGCCAGTCTCTCCCCACCCTCACTCCCAACAGTTTCTTCCTCCTCTCCACTCTCACTCTCCCCTCTCCCAGCTCAAAGCCATTGCCTCTCAGCCTGGCACTGCCAGCCCTTGCCAAAAGTCCCTGCCCAGCTCTCCTGGAGCCCTTCAGCTACTGCAAGGCTGCTCTGAGCTCTCTCTGCAGCCTTCTCTTCTCCAGGTTGCACACTCCCAACTCTCCCAGCCTGTGCCCACAGCAGAGCTTCTCCAGCCCTCTGATATCTTTGTGCACTCCTGGACCTTCTCCATCAGGTCCAGGTCTCTCTTGTTTTGGGGTCCCACAGCTGGCCCCAGCCCTGCAGGTGAGGTCTGAGCAGAGCAGAGGGGCAGGATCCCCTCTCTCCATCTCTGCCCACACTGCTTTGGATGCAGCCCAGGCTGCTTTTGGCCTTCTGTGCTGCCAGTGCCCATTGCTGGCTCCTGCCCAGCTTCTCTCACCCAGCACCCCCAAGTCCTTCTCTGCAGGGCTGCTCTCAGTCTCATCCCCTCTAGCCCTGACTGATGCCAAGGGTTGCCCTGACCCAGGCTGCAAGACCTTGCCCTTGATGAGCCTGATGAGGTTCACCTGGGCCCACTTTTCCAGCTGGTCCAAGTCCTTCTGGATGCCATCCTGCCCCTCTGGCATATTGACTTGGTGTCACCTGCAGACTTGCCAAGGGGGCCTCCATCAGCAGCACAGTGGGACTAAGATACTGAGCAGCACTGGTCCCAGCAGGGAGCCCTGAGGGACACCACTTGTCACCCAGCTGGGCATCACCATTGGCCACTGCCCCTTGCATGCCATCATCCAACCAGTTCCTTCCCACTGCACATCCTCTGCACACTGGTCACAGCCACAGCCCTGCAGCCCAGAGGGGAGGATGCTGTGGGATGCTGTGGCAGAGGCTCCACAAGAGCCCAGCTGGATGACATCTGTTGGTCTTGTCCACTGATGTCAGAGGGCCACCAGGCTGCTCAGACAGGTCCTGCCCTTGCTGTAACCACACTGCCTGTCTCCGATCATCTCTCTGCTCTCCATCTGCCTTAGCCTAGCTCCTAGGAGGCTCTGCTCCAGAGGTGAGGCTGGCAGGTCTGAGGAGTGCCTGATGGGGAGGCGTTGGAGCTTGTCCTGATACCTTTTATTTTAGAACTCAACCAAGAGCAGAGTTGAGGCCTCTTGCTCCAAGGGGCTGCATGTCAGATGTTTGTGTGGTGTGCAGAAAGTGGTGAGGGTGGAGCTTTAAAACCATCTCCTCCCTCTTTGGTCTCCTGCCTGTCCCCAGGGTGTGCAAGCATTGCTCTGGCAGTCCTGTGCCACTCTTCTCTGCTGTCCTCCAGCCTGCCTTCTGCTGCTTCATGCTGCTCCCACAGCAGCTGTTCCAGCAAAGCTGCTGCATTTCTGGAGGCAGTCAGAGCTGGTTCTGGGTGGCAGCAGCTGGAGATG
>WBNM01004829.1:0-14986 GCA_013399055.1 Ramphastos sulfuratus
GTGCTTGGCATTGTGCCTACTCACACACAATCCATACAGTGGGTAGCACATAACAAAAACAATAACAAACAATGAAAATTTAATCAAATTTGTTTGACAAGATGACCTGTCCACACTGTGGAAGTAAGAAAAGCCTTTACAGTCATTTCCCTTACACACATAGCCTGCAACATTTTACACTGTAATAGCTATGTTCTAACTGGCAATTCAACTGCATTTTACTCTGCAATTACACTTTCACCAAATCCCACTTCACATGACTGTGTGTTGGCTCTTACTGAGTTTGAACATTCAAAATACCCTGTGAAAAGAAGGCCACCTGTTCTTTATCTGTTTCACAATATCCCTTTCAAAAATAGATATTGTTCACTTGCAATATATTTTTAAATAAAAAAAAAAAAAACAAAACAATACTGTTTGAAAGCAAATTCTGTAGTTGGGGTAATATATAATATATATTATATAGTAATATATATAGCAATTTTACTCTATTAATACATAGTAATTAATAGTGTTAATATATAGTAATATGTATTATATAAAATATGTAGTATATAAATATTCATGAGCTTCTTTGCCAAAACTCACAGTCTGAAGGAGGTGTTCAGCAATAGGGCTATGATATTGTTCATCAAAATGGTGTTTCAGAGGCATCAGTTCCTGTACTCCTTGAAATCACACTTCGGAGCTTCAATATTTCCTGCACTTTGTGGACAAAAATTTCTCATATTTATTTTGTGGTTTGGGCAACTTATCTCAGGGAAAATGGAGAACATATTGCTTAATCAAGGTTATATAAAAAAAAAAAACATTGTGTAAGGGACTTGTGAAGACCAGTTTTCAGCTTTCAGCAAAGCTGCTGTGCTTCTCATAACATGAATGTTCCCCTCCATCCTTTAAAGAAGTATCAAAAAGAGGCATTAAGATCATCACTGATATAAAAAGCAAAAAAAAGAAAAATGATTAGGTGGTTGTGGTATGCCTAAGAAGGGCAGAATAGGTTTATCCATGTCCTGGCTTGTCCAGAGATGTTTTTCTGTACTCCCTCCTTCTGTTCTGGGGAGAAGCAACCACAGAAAAGAGGACAAAAGATCTGGAGCCAGTGAGTCTGAGGACCCTGGCCCTTTGCAGCCTGTGGTAAACAAGGTACACAGGCTCAGCTTGTGCCTGCCTTGTGCAAGGCCTGTGTGATGCCCTAAAAAGGGTAAAGCAAGCCTATGGCTTCACCTAATATGGTTAAGCTTGGCAAAGTGCCATCCTGATTGGTTAATCTATGTCCAAAGGTCCATTAGTCTTAGGCTGTATTCATAAAAGGAGATGCACAGGTCACACAATGTGCTCTGCCACTGTATCTGTGATCTCTGCTGTTGTATTTGTGCTGCCTTATATCCTGAACTGCCTNGAATATTGAATATTAATAAACAATATTATTTTTTTTAAAATATCATCTTGCATTAATTAATTACCCCTCCACTACATAGGTTTACTCAATAGACAGAAATAGTGACTAATGTATTTATGATGTGATGGAAAGGGGAAACTGCAACTCTCTGCATTAGAAGGACATAATGCTATATATAATAACATGAAGGTATTGTCAAGTAAATATTTAGGTCTTAACTGCAGAAGGAGCTTGTGCTATTCCTCAATATTGCAATTTCTAGCTTTATTTTTTTATGCTCAAGCAAAAAAAAAAATCAAAAAAACCAACCAAACCCTGCATCTTTGGAAAATTTACAATTTGCACTATTTATTGAGACAGTTCCAATTCCTTTTTTATTTGTTTTCCAAAAGTACTTATTTTGTACCTCTGCTGACCAGTGCAAAATCAGTCCTGCTAATGTTTATAGAATACCACATTATTGTTAGCTATCGAATCCAAATGCAAGCACTGCAGCTTCTAACAGATAGGAGTTTGATGGAATCTGTCCAGAGATTGCAGGTGTCCGGATTGTCTTGCCACCTACTCTGGTAATAGCTGCTGACATAGAAGACAGAAAGAGCTCAGCGTTTCTTAAAACTTTCTGAAGCTTTGACATTTTAAAAATAATATAAACCTATGTCTCTTGCCTTTAATTTTCAGGTTCGTTAGGAGCTTGATAGGTATAAACTCAGAGGAAACACAAATAGTTACCTGTTAACATTTAAGGTAGTGATGTACTGTATGGATTGAACAAGAGAGGAGGGATATTGCTGATTCAACCTTTTTTCTTTTTTTTGTCTTTCAGCAGAGCCTTGATTTAATGCTTTATCTAGCCTGTTACAGAATTGTTTTGGTTGGAAAAGATTTCTGAGATTATTGAGTCCAACCATCAACCTAACACCACTGTGATCACTAAACCATGTCCCCAAGTGCCATGGCCACACGATTCTTGAACATATTACCATGATAGGCCTAAACAGGCCAAAATAGGCTTATCCATGTCCTGGCTTGCCCAGAGGTGTTTTTTCTGCTCTTCCCTCCTTCTGTTTTGGGGAGAAGCAACCACCAGAAAGAGGACAAAGAACCTGGAGCCACTGACTCTAAGGACTGTGGCTTGCCGAGATATGTTCTCCTGCTCCCCTTCTTTCTGTGCTGGGGGAAGCAACTGCAGGAAAGAGGACCAAAGCCCTGGCTGCAGCTGGTATGGTCAAGTTTGGCAAAGTGCCATCCTAATTGGCTAATCTATGTCTAAAGGCCCATTAGTCTCAGGCTGTATGGATAAAAAGGGATGAGCAGGGAGCACAAGGGGTGCTCTGCCCTTGTATCCATGCTTGCTGCTGCCTCATTGCATCCTGAGCTGTGTGGAACTCCACAATCANATATTAGACAGAGGAGACCAATCTCTGCCTCACTATAATCTCATTTCAGGTAGCTGTAGAGACCAACGAGGTCTATGGACTATGAGGGGCTTCATTCTGCTCCCCATCCCTATCTTTCAGCTCAGGGGGCTGGATGCCACCAAGTTAGGTGGCTTTGCTGATTTGAATGAAGGTAGAGAAAAAGTTTTTCATGGAGAGAGTGGTCAGGCACTGGAATGAGATGCCCTGGGAGATGGTGGAGTCACCCACCCTGGATATGTTTAAGGGTCATTTGGATGTGGTGCTTAGGGGTATGGTTTAAGGTGAATCTTGTAGAGTAGGGTTATAGGTTGGACTTGGTGATCCTGAGGGGCTTTGCCAGCCTGGATGTTTCTGTGATTCTAGCAAACAACTGGCCTTACTGCTAAAGACTGAGGCAAAGAAGGTTTAGAGCCTTTTCCTCATCCTTGACCACTATGTTCCCCCTTAAATCCAACAAAGGACAGAGATTCTCCTTAATCCACCTTATACTGCTAATGTATTTGTAGAAGCATTTCTTGTTCTCTTTAACAGATGAGGCCAAATTGATGTTCACTTGGTCCTTGGCCCTTGTCTCCCTGCATTGTCTCATGACAATCTTGTAGTCGTCCCAAGTGGTCTGCTCCTTCTTCCAACAGCCATAGACTCTCCTTTTCTCCACCAGCAGTAATAAAAGCTCTTTATTCAGCCAGGCTGTTCTTCCCCACCAACTCATCTTTCAGCACATGGGGACAGTCTGTTCTTGCGCCTTTAGGAGTTCCCTCTTGAACAGTGTTCAGCCTTGTTGGAGTCTTTGGACCCTCAGGACTGCCTCACGAGGGACTCTGTCCACCAGTCTCTGAAACAGGCCAAAGTCTGCCCAGCAGAAGTCCCATGTGGCAGTTCTGCTGACCCTCCTCTTGACTTTTCTAGCAACTGAGAACTGTCATTTTGTGTTTGCTGTGCCCAAGACAGTCCCCAACTATTACATCACCCACAAGTCCTCCTCTGTTCACAAACAGTAGGTCCAGCAAGGCAGCTGCCCCAGCTTGCTCCACCACCAGCTGTTTGAGGAAGGTATTCTCTACACACTCTAGGAACCTCCAGGGCTGTTCCCTCTCTGCTGTGCCACATTTCTAGCAGACATCAGGGAAGCTGAAGGCCCCCACAAGAGCAAGGGTCAGCAATCACAAGACTTCTGTCAGATGCCTAAAGAACATTTTTATCTGTCCTTCATCCTGCTTGGGTAGTCTACAACAGACTTCCACCAGGATGTCTGCTTCGTTAGCCTTCCTCCTGATTCTTACCTAAAAACACTAAATCCTATCATCACCATCACCAATCTCAACATAATCAAAACACTCCCTGACATACAGAACTGTGCCACTGCCTCTCCTTCCTTGCCTAGCCCTTCTGAAGTGTTTGTAGCCATCAGTTGGTGTTTGTAGCCATCAGTTGAGGCACTTCAGTGATGTGAGACACCCCACCACATTTTTGTGAGGGACACCATATCATAGTTTTCCTGTCACACAAGGGCTTCCAGCTCCTCCTGTTTCCTATGCTGTGTGCATTAGTGTAGGTGCACTTCAGTTTGTCTGAAGGTCTTGTTAACCTTTTGTAGTGAGAAGTCCCAGTTTCTGCCTGACTGCTCTCAGTGATTCCTGTGCTGTCCTCAGGCTTATTTCTAGTCAGCCCAGTTTTGTGCCCTTCCCCCTTCCAATCCAGTTTAGAACTCTTTCAATGAGCCCAGCTCGCTCCTGGGCTAGGATTCTTTCACCCCTCTGAGACATGTCTGTCTTGTCTGTTGCCAGCAGACCTCATGGCCTGTAAATTGATCCATGATTAAAGAACCCAAAGTCCTACAGGAATTAATAAGACACTGATCCCTTGCAGCTCTTCAGCAATGTAATCAACTACCTAGTAGCTTTTGCTTTTACAAAAAAAGTTTTGCCAGTAAATCTCAAAATACTTCATTAAGCAGGTAAATGTTAATATTCCTGTGCTGCACAGACATCCATAAAAATCAATTCCCAAAAAAATGAGTGGGTTGGTGTCAGGTCTGAAAGTACAATGAAGGTCTCCTTGAACTGCAAAAAAAATTGCTCTGTCCATTGGTAATGCTGTTTCCAAAATAGTCTGGTGGTCCTGGGCAGCAAAGCCAAGTCCAGACATACTTCTGCAACTCCCAACCCCTGTCCAGAACAGACCTTCTCGGTCATTTGGCCTGTGGCCAATGTCCAGCAGGCAGAAGGGAGAAGGCAGATGAAGGAAGCAGTGCCTGGTCCCTCAACACAGGGTGAGCCAAACCAGATTCTGTTTGCTGGCCCTGACTAGAATACAATAGGTGACCAGAGTCCTATTGCTGCTAACAGGGAGGGAAGGGGGAAGATTTGCTTCCTGCAGAATTCCTTCCACTGAGCTCAATTACTTCAGCCTGATGTGAGGAAGGAGGGGTGAATTTCTCTCTCATTGCTTAGCTGAAAGCAATTGCTCTTCTGACTATGTTAAAAAATAAATTTTCTTCTTACTTAAAGATTCATAACCCTAAGAGGGAGTTGCTGTGCACGCGCTTTTCTCTCCGTAAACAGCACACAACAGGCTTCCCTGTAAAGCAGGACTGCAGATTTGGTCAAGGTCAGTCAGGTATATGCTGCACCCTAACTTTTTTCTTTAACAGATACATTATCCTATTAGACAGAAATAGTACCAAGGCAATTCACCCCCTCCTGACTTTTCTATCTATGTATAAGCATCTCTGCAAAGTGGGATTAGAGAGAAACCTGCAGGCATATTAATAAATAAACTTCACATGCTGCTTGATATTAAGTAAACATACCACTAAATATTTCTCCAGAGGGTTGTGATCTCATAACCCACAGACTCTAATTTGGTTACCTGTGACATGTGGTTCTCACCCTCGGGGTTCCACAATGAATTAATTCTAAAATGCTTTTGAAAGTTTAACAAAGCAAGATAAAATAAAATAATCAAACATACATTCTTGATGTTCTTAAACTTTGGCTCACCTTGCTTCATAGGTAACATGAATTGCTGCTATTAAAACCCCAACCAAACACATCCCAAAACAATCAAAGCAAACAAACAAAAAAATCCAACTGTACAACTGGGGATCATCAGCCAGGGACACACCACATGTGCCTGGTGTGAGTCACCCCTTCTGGAACAAGGATCTGCCTTTGTTGTCAGCTAAGTTTCCTCTCCCAGCAGCACTATGCTCCCTGTTCTTACAACAAGATTATTTTCACTTTAGAAAAACATGTGCTTCTCCATGTATTCACACATAATGTTCCAAGTCCTCTCCCTACATGCTCATCCACTTCACCCTCACTGTAAGAGGTGTGAAAGTCTGATTGCCTGTCCCTTGTACAAATCAACTAAGATAAAGTTTGCCTTTGTTAAAGATTGCCCAGATCCCTGGCTGAAAGCTCAGGGATGCAAACAGCACCTTTGTGGACTTCCTGGACTTAGCCCAAATTCCTGCCTGAGAGCTCAGGGATGCTAATCATAGAATCATAGAACAGTAAGGTTGGAAGAGACCTCAAGGATCATCTAGTTCCAACCCCCTGCCATAGGCAGGGACACCTCCCACTAGCACAGGTCACTCAAGGCCTCCTCCAACCTGGCCTTGAACACCTCCAGGGAGGGAGCAGCCACAACCTCCCTGGGCAACCTGTGCCAGTGTCTCACCACCCTCACTGCAAACAACTTCCTCCTAACATCCACTTTCAATCTCCCCTCTGCCACTTCAAACCCATTGCCCCTTGTCCTGGCATTGCCAGACCTTGTCAATAGTCCCTCCCCAGTCTTCCTGTAGCCCCCTTCAGATCCTGGAAGGCTACTCTAAGGTGTCCTGGAAACCTTCTCTTCTCCAGGCTGCAGAGCCCCAACTCTCTCAGCCTGTCCTCACAGCAGAGCTGCTGCAGCCCTCTGAGCATCTTCGTGGCCTCCTCTGGACCCTCTCCAACAATTCCATGTCCTTCCTGTGCTGGGGGCTCCAGAACTGCACACAGATATAGAGTGTCTTTGTGGCCAGCCTGGGTCGAATGAACAGGATGTGACACCTCACACCAGCTACCCCTCAGAGAAAAGGCTTCTGTGTATTTGGGGTATGGACAGGTAAGTGGCACAGGGCGGGTGCAGAGGCCCTCCCTGGTGCTGCTGCCAGACCCCCGCAAACATGAGAATACACAGGAAGATGTTCTGGGGAGCTGCACCTGGACAACAGCCTAAAAAACTGTATAAAAAGACATGAGAATTGCAAAAATGAGCACCTCCACCGGAGACCCTCCACATGAGCACCTCCACCAGGGCACCTCTACCAGAGCACCTCCACCGGAGCAGCTCCACAAGAGCGCCTCCACCAGAAGAACTCGAGGAACAGCTCCTGCAGAACAACTCCACAGAAGGACATCCCTGGGCCAGGCACACATCTCTCTCTCTCCCCCTGCCCCATCTTCGGCTGATGGCAATATAATCCCTGCTCTTTTCCTTCCCTGCTCTTCTCTTTTTCTCCATTGTTCCCTCTCCCTCTCTCCCTCTGCTTTGTTCAACTTTATCCTTTAATAAGGAGCTGTGTGCTGCTATCTGGTCTCGTTTGCACCTTTATTCCACAACATGGAAATCTAGAAGAACAAATCTTGCTCCTCTGGACAGAGATACTGTTAATCTCTGTTCTCCGGACCTTGACAAGAGGTTGAAAATTTATCACTGAAAAACAGTTTGGTAAAATATGTTTGTAAAGTTTTTTAGGGGTAAGAGTTTGGTTCCCCCCCCCCCCATCTAAAGTGTATCTTGATTTTGCAAGAGGTGTGTCTCCTTGACTGGATTGAACATGAGTCAGACTACAACCACCTGCAGTGAGCAGTGGTCAGGAACTCCCACAATTTCAGTTCTTCCTTCAACACAAGAAGAGGCTGTGTGAAATCACAGGAAATGCAATCATCTAGACTACCAGGGGAAGCAGAACATGATACATCCAACTCACAAATTATTATTGACCCCTGACAAGGCTAGCAACTCTAAATTTTTGGAATTTGGTTAGGCTTTTCACATAAAGTATTTCTCTGAAAAGCAATTAGACAGCAACAATTCCCCTGTTATGATCAGTTTTGCTTTATAGTTTCCAATTTCCTTTTTTCAGCCTCAGTCTCCAGCAGTTTTTTTCTCTTACAGACTAGAAAAGGAGGGCAAATGCACTGTACATGGAAAACAGACATGGGGAAAAAATAAAACATATTATATTTACCTCAGTTTTCAGTTAAGATAATGACCCAGGAGTGAACTGCAGAATTCTTAGAATTAAAAAATTTAAGTTAAAGGGAACTGATATATTGTCGTGGTAGGCCTAAGCAGGTCAAAATAGGCTTATCCATGTCCTGGCTTGCCCAGAGATGTTTTTCTGCTC
The DNA here is from genome assembly GCA_013399055.1 of Ramphastos sulfuratus. Classification (NCBI taxonomy): domain Eukaryota; kingdom Metazoa; phylum Chordata; class Aves; order Piciformes; family Ramphastidae; genus Ramphastos; species Ramphastos sulfuratus. Next base: position 8,225 of record WBNM01004829.1, read on the forward strand.
TCACTCTCTCTGTTTTGGGGAGAAGCAACAGTGGGAAAAAGGACAAAGGACCTGAAGCCACTGAGTCTAAGGACCCTGGCCCTGTGCAGTCTGTAGTAAACAAGATACACAGGCTCAGCTGGGGCCTGCCTTCTGCAAGGCTGTGTTCTGCCCCAAAAAGAGTAAAGCAAGCCTATGGCTTCACCTAATATGATTAAGTTTGGCAAAGTTCCATCCTGATTGGTTAATCTGTGTCCAAGGGCCCATTAGTCTCAGGCTGTATGGGTAAAAGGCAATGAGCAGGTGGCACAATCTGCTCCACTGTAGTATCCGTGCTGCTACCCCACTGCATCCTGAGCTGTGTGAAACTCCAGCGACTAGGAACAGGCTCTAAATGCCTGCAGGCACTTGGCCTGCACGGCCAGCATGACGTTGTGCCAAGCCTGCACATGGCATTGCATCCTGCCTGCCCCTCTGCAAGGCTGCTGCTGAATGGGGAGTCAAGAGGAACCAGGTCAGAGACTGTGCCAGACTCCAGCTGCCTGATAAAAGAGCCTGGAAAACTCCAAAGCCTCTAATGGATTTGAGACCACTGACAGCAACCCCTCCTGTGCTTTGAGTACTGTCTGAAGCTGTAGCCAGCCCTGCCAGTCAGGAGATCATTTGTGAGTGAATCCTTCAAGCCTCTTGTAACTCACCATTGCCTTCTGCCATCAGCAGAAAGGAGCTCCTTGAGTCCCTCTAGTGGGCAAGCGGAGTATTGACCGCAAGCGCTGCACTGACCGCAGCAACCTTCTCTGCCAGTTCAGTTGAGTTCAATTAATGTTAGATATTATCAGTAGTTATTGCTAAAGCCTGTTCTAACCTGCATAAAGTTTCCATGACCGATGCAAAGAACCAATTGTTATCAAAATTAGTGATGGGGGTGGTGAGAGTTCTGAATATTGCATATTAGTAAACAATATTAATTTTTGAAAAATATCATCTCACATTAATCAATTATTGCTCCACTACATATATTAAAAACTCATAAGAAAACCAGGACCATTGATACCTACATCTGAAAAGAAAACCTCCAAAACTACAGGAATATAAAACTTAAGAGATCTAATAGTAACCGTCTTTACCCACGTTTTTCAATGAGGATCATGGCTCAAGAGCACCAAACATTCTCAAGAATTGGTATTTACAATTACAGAGCTACAGGCATCTGATGCTGACAAAGTCATAGAATCATAGAATCATAGAATGGTAAGGGTGGAAGGGACCTCAAAGATCATCTAGTTCCAACCCCCTGCCAGAGGCAGGGACACCTTCCACTAGTACAGGTCACTCAAGGTCTTGTCCAACCTGGCCTTGAACACCTCCAGGGAGGGAGCAGCCACAGCCTCCCTGGGTAACCTGTACCAGTGTCTCACCACCCTCACTGTAAAGAATTTCCTCCTAACATCCAGTTTCAATCTCCCCTCTGCCAGTTCAAACCCATTGCCCCTTGTCCTGTCATTGCAAGCCCTTGTCAATAGTCCCTCCCCAGCCTTCCTGTAGCACCCTTCAGATCCTGGAAGGCTACTCTAAGGTCTCCTGGAAGCCTTCTCTTCTCCAAGCTGCAGAACCCAAACTCTCTCAGCCTGTCCTCAGCACAAGAAAAACAGTTTTGACCAGAAATATAAACCAGAGCTCTTAATCAGAGACCATCTTTTCTTGCCTCCTCAAAATGGAGTTTTAAATTGATCTAAAACTAAAGCTGAGCTAAAAGTCACTACACCAAATATGCATTCGCTTGCACGTAACAATGTCAGTGGCTTTTGACTGAAAGTATTAGATTTTTATAAATCTAATCATGTAATTGAAGAAAGTGAGATTTTTATTATGAATTATTATTATTATGAATATTTTATTTACTTCTCTTTTTAATGTAGGAAGTTGGTCGATTTCCAACCTTATCTCCAAGTTGGACCACCCTGTGAAAGGAGAATATTGTAATAGTTCCTGCATTTGTTTCTCTATGGAACTTAGGGGATGCTCAGAACTACAACCTGTGTGTGCACCAAGCATCACAAGTTTTGTAGTTCTTTTTTTATTCCACTTTGGCAAGGCAAAGGAACTATTATCACAGTTTTTCAGACTGAAAGCTGAAGATCCTGGGGTGCATTAAGAGAAATGTGCCCAGCAGATCAAGGGAAGTTCTGTTCCCCCTCTACTCTGCCCTGCTGAGACCTCACCTGGAATATTGTGTTCAGTTTTGCACTCCCCAGCTCAGGAGGAACAGGAATCTGCTGGAGAGAGTCCAATGGAGTGCTACAAAGATGATGAAGGAGCTGAAGCACTGCCTGATGAGGAGAGGCTGAGCAACCTGGGGCTTTTTGATCTGGTCAAGAGAAAAATAGAGGGGATCTAATCAATGTTTACAAATGTCTGAGGGCTGGGGGTCGAGAGGAAGGGGATCACATTGGGTGCTTCTGTGCTCCACAACCTCCTTGGGCAACCTGTGCCAGGTTAGAAGCATGAGCCTGCCTTCTCTGTAAAGGATCTAGAGGAAAGCAAGGGAAGAAGTAGAACATGTACCCTTAATTCAAACATTTTCATCATTCTCTATTATGGAAAATGAAAGAAGAGATTACATTGATTGTGTTCTTTATTTTGACTTTGTTCTCAAACGGCTTTAGTACAACTTTCCTCTCGCTGTAGAGAAGAGAGGGAGGTGCTGATGTGGTCTTCCTGGTTTAGAATCCTAGAATCACAAAATGGTCTGGACTGGAAAGGACCTCCAAAGGTTATCTAGTCCAACCTGCCCCACAGTAAGTAGAGACATCCTCAACTAAATCAGGTTGCCCAGAGCCCCATCAAGCCTCACCTTGAATATCTCCAGGGCTGGGGCCCCAACCACCTCCCTGGGCAACCTGTTCCAGTGTTCCACCATCCTCATGGTGCAGAACTTGTTCCTAAAGACCCCTCTAAGATTTGGACTTCACAAACATGTGTAGGTTGTGGCTAAAGCAACGGCTGCCAATCAGTGCATTCTGTGTCATGGTTAAGTGTGTCACCAGCCTTTACCACTGCTCCAGCACAGGTTAGAAGCATGAGCATGGCTTCTCTGCAAAAGATCTAGAGGAAAGTAAGGGAAAAAGTAGAATATGTACCTTTAATTCAAACATTTCCAGTGGGAGGTGTCCCTGCCTATGGCAAGGGGTTGGAACGAGATGATTTTTGAGGTCCCTTCCAACCTTACCATTCTATGATTCTATGTTTTTCATCTTTCTGTATTATGGAAAATGAAAGAAGAGATTACATTAATCAGTTTCTTTATTTTGATTTTGTTCTCAAATGGTTTGAGTAGAACTTTCGCTGTAGAGGAGAGAGGGAGGTGCTGATGTGGTCTTCCTGGTTTAGAATCCTAGAATCACAAAATGGTCTGGACTGGAAAGGACCTCCAAAGGTTATCTGGTCCAACCTCCCTACAGTAAATAGAGACATCCTCAACTAAATCAGGTTGCCCAGAGCCCCATCAAGCCTCACCTTGAATATCTCCAGGGCTGGGGCCCCAACCACCTCCCTGGGCAATCTGTTCCAGTGCTCCATCACCCTCACAGTAAAAACCTTGTTCCTAATATCCAATCTAACTCTGCTCTTCTCTAGTTTGAAGCCATTGCCCCTTCTCTTATCATTACAGGCCCTTGTAAACAGTCTCTCTCCATCTTCCTTGTAGCCTCCCTTTGAGTACTGGAAGGCTGCTATTAGGTCTCCTATCCAATGATAGGTTGTGTAGCATGGTTCAAAGCTGTGCTGAGGGATGTTTAGATTTGACATTTGGGAGCATTTCTTTACCCAGAGAGTGGTCAACATCTGAACAAAGCTTCCTAGAGAGGTGATCAATGCCACAAGTCTGTCAGTGGCATTTGGACAATGCCCTTAATTATTTACTTTTTGAAATGATCAGGCAGTTGTACTGGATGATCATTGCAGGTTTCAACTGAAATATTTGATTTTATTTGAACAAGTTCTAAAAATGCCTTTACCCTCCTGAAGGAGTGTAAGTTGGAAGGAATAGAGGGAAAAGGTCAGGGAAAATTAAGTGGAGAGTTACCAATTTTGGTCACATTGTCCAGTCCTTTACAGTACACAGGGTAGGTAAATTCACATTTCAAGTGAATTTAGTGGACATTTTATGTGGACTTTACTTCATCTGCCATTCAGGTTCAGCCAAATATGAAATTCAGACATTACAACCTATTTTAAAAGGAATTTGACCATCACACTCTGCAGCATACCTCTATTCCTAGAGGACATGAAATCATTAAACAACAAAACAACCCCAACCAAATCAAACCCCAACAGCATGCTAATGAATTTCAAAGCCAAATTAAACTTCATACTTCCTGGACATTTATAACAAGAGGGTCAACTCATAGCCCCTTTCTAGCACTGTCCTCATTTCAGAGTTTCACCAGAAACAATTAATAAGAAATAAAATTTAATGAATCTCCAAACTGTACTTTCTTGACTAATTACATTAGCAGGGCCTCTTGTCTGACTGGGAATTTTGAGAGAATCACAGAATTCATTAAAGCAATTTACTATATAATGGTAGGTGGCTAAGATAGATTCCTACTAATGAGATGAACATTAATTAAATAAATTGTAGAATAGGAGCAAAGTGTTTAGCTGAGTTGAAAAACCTGGCAAACACACATCACACTCTGCAAGGCTGAGTTCTGTTTGAGCAGCAGACCAGTTTTATTTTTTATGGGAAGGCAGGTAGCCAGTGGGTCTGGCAAGGATGAGCAGCCTAAATCTGTAAAAGCTAACCACATGCTTTCCCAAATAAAAGCAGAATTAATTTTTCTCTTTTTTGGGCTGTTTTTGTTGAATTATATATTAGAAAGGGAGCTCAGCATGTGCTCATCCATATTATCAGGAAAGCCTCAGTGCAACTCTAAAGAGAGGAGACCCTCAAAAAAATCAAAACATAAGCTTCAGAATCAGGTCTCTTTCCTGGCATCTGCAGGTTGATTTAATGATCCAAATAACAGTAACTGGAACTTTACAGAAAACAAAGGAGAAACTAACACTCAACTTTCAAAGCATCTTTTCTTTATATTACTGTTTCCCTTTTCCAATGCTTTTCCTCTACTACCTAAGCATCGCTGATTTCTATGGTAAAACACAAAACAAAAGAAAGCCTGATTTGCAAGGGCAGATCCTGCCTGACAAATTTGGTGGCTTTCTATGAAGAAGTCACAGCAACAGTGGACAAGGGAAGGGAAACTGATGGCATCTACCTGGACATGAGTAAGGCATTTGACTCTGTCCCACATGGCATCCTGGGCACCAAACTGGAAAAACATGGACTGGATGTGTGCAGCACTGCTGGGTAAGGAACTGGCTGGATGGTGGCACACAGAGAGTGGTGATCAAGGGCACAATGTCCACCTGCAGTCCAGTGCCAAGTGGCTCCCTCAGGGGTCAGGGTTGGCACCAGTGCTGGTTAACATCTTTGTCAGTGCCATGGACAGAGGAATCAGTGCAGCCTCAGAAGTGTGCAGATGGCACCAAGCTGTGTGGCACAGTTGACTTGCTAGAGGGCAGGGATCCATCCAGAGGGACCTGGACAGGCTGCAGAGCTGTGCCCAGGCCAACGTCAGGACATTCAACAAGGCCAAGTGTAAGGTCCTGCACCTGGGTAGGCACAATGCCAAACACAACTGCAGGCTGGGTGGGGAATGGCTGAGAGCAGCCCTGAGGAACAGGCCCTGGGGGTGTGGGGTGATGAAAAGCTCAAGATGAGGCTGCAGTGTGAGTGCAGCCCAGACAGCAACTGTGTGCTGGGCTGCAGCAAGAGCAGTGTGGGCAGCAGGGCAAGGGAGGGGATTCTGCCCCTTTGCTCTGCTCTCCTCAGACCCCACCTGCAGTCCTGTGTGCAGTTCTGGAGCCCCCAGCACAGGAAGGACANAGATGATCTTTGAGGTCCCTTCCAACCTTACCATTTTATGATTCTATGATTCTATGATTAAACCCTCACTTAGTATCTGTTTATTACAAGATGCCTTCAGAGCTCCCAGAGATGGTGTTAACTTCTGGCTGAATCCATTTTTGGGGTTTGTCTTTAATTTTTTTTTCATTTCCTGTAGTCCACTTTTGCAGTGACAGCTTGGACCATATGAAAGCTTTTTTATTCCAGGAGGCCCATTTTACACAGAGCACTTGAAGGTGAAAAGAGCATACATCTGTTAGAATGAGATTAACCTACTCAGAGATTTTTCCATAGATAGGCAGCAGTGGAAGGTTTAAAAAAAATAAAAAAACCCAAACCCACCACACATAAAAATCACAATCCAGTGATAGGTGGATTTTAATGAGACAACAAGGTGGCATTACTGAGAGAACAAAGAAGATAAAGGAAGAACAGGAGAGACAAAACCTTCAGGTGAGGCTAAGCAGTATGATGTTAGAATGTGGGAGAAGCAGCTTGTGCAGTGACTTGAAAGCAAAGTTGTGATCCCACGACCATGATCATTAGTGGGCTGTGAAGCTGCACTGAGCCACTGCATTTTGGCTGAATTAGAAGGGAGGGTTGTGGGTTTAAGAGGGACCAAGAACAAAGGTAATACAGTAAGCAAAGTTTTTAAGCCTGGAGAATTGAAACAGGAAGAATTGTCAAGGGTCTGAGGAGAAAACAGCAGTAAGGTTTGCAAACAGTGGAATAGAATCATAGAATCATAGAATGGTAAGGTTGGAAGGGACCTCAAAGATCACTGGTTTCATCAGCTCCAACACTTCCATGTC
>WBNM01004830.1:9093-20669 GCA_013399055.1 Ramphastos sulfuratus
AGTCAGTGTCCCACACTGCAAAGCATGGCCACAGGCATGACCTGCCTCTTTGGGGTTCTGGGGAAAATGCAGTCAGTGCTACACACTGCAAAGCATGACCACATGCATGACCTGCATGAGTGTTCTGTAGGGAAAATGCAGTCAGTGTCACACACTGCAAAGCATGACCACATGCATGACCTGCATGAGTGTTCTGTAGGGAAAATGCAGTCAGTGTCACACACTGCAAAGCATGGCCACATGCATGACCTGCATGAGTGGTTCTGTAAGGAAAATGCAGTCAGTGTCACACACTGCAAAGCATGACCACATGCATGACCTGCACAAGTGGTTCTGTGGGGAAAATGCAGTCAGTGTCACACACTGCAAAGCATGACCACATGCATGACCTGCATGAGTGGTTCTGTGGGGAAAATGCATTCAATGCCACACACTGCAAAGCAAAACAGTCACCTGTGCCCATGCAGAGCCCTGTTGGTTAGTTGATTAAAATTTGTGGAAGATGTAAGTGTATGTTAAATATTACAGTGTTTCATGCAAGGTATTTTGCAAATATATGATACTGTAAGAACTCATTATCAACTGTAAATGTGCCAGGCTGTAGTAAACTGTTTGTGAAAGCATTGCAGACTTCCACAAGGCAATTAAAGTTCCTCCTGAGTAAGGAAAGAATACATAAACCATATTTTTCTCAGGGGAATTAGTCCATGATAGTGATTTTAAATACTGGTAGTAACTCTTTTATTGCTAAGAATGGAGGGAGGAAGGTGTAGTTACACAGACCTTTCTAAGACATGAGAATCTTGGCATTATTATGGAACTGAGTTTTAAGAAGATAAACATTGCTCTGTTATTGATATGCAAGTTAATAACTGCAGGACCAGCTCTGCTGGGGGAGCAGCTAAGTGATGGGTGGCAGTATGATAGAAAATACTTGTGAAGTGTTTCTGCATTTGTAAAACATATCTGAAGAGAAGTTGTGTGCCTCAGTAGCAGCTGATCCTGACTAATCAAAGCTATCTTTTAAAAAGAATCACAGCAACATGCAGGTTGGCAAAGCCCCTCAGCATCACCAACTCCAACCTAGATCCCTACTCTACAAGATTCACCTTAAACCACAGCCCCAAGCACCACATCCAAACCACCCTTAAACACAGCCAGGCTGGGTGACTCCACCACCTCCCTGGGCAGCTTATTCCACTCCCTGACCACTCTCTCCATGAAAAACTTTTTCCTAATGTCCAATCTAAACCTCCCCAGCCTCAGCCTGAGGCCATTCCCCCCTTGTTCTGTATCTAATGCCCTGTGAGCAGAGCCCAGCAGCAGCCTCTCCACAATGTCCCTTCAGGTAGCTGCAGACAGCAATGAGGTCTCCTTCAGCCTCCTCTGTTTCACACTAACCATCCCCAGCTCTCTCAGTCACTCCTCATCAGATTTATTCTTCAGGCCCTTCCCCATCTTCCTTGCCCTCCACTGGACCTGCTCCAGCACCTCCACATCTCTCCTGTATTGTGGTGCCCAAAACTGAACACAACACTCAAGGTGTGGCCTCACCAAAGCCAAGTCCAGGGGGACAATCCCCTCCCTGCTCCTGCTGGCCATAGCATTTTTAATACAACTCAGAGATGAATTGACAGGCAAGGCAGAGATGAAAGAGGTGAATTGAAGATACAGAGCTTAGCTTCACATAAAATAATAAATAATAAAATAAGTTGGCCTTGAATGACACACTTAGATGAAACTGTTAGAAAGGCAATTAAAAGAAAAATAATGGGTTTTTGTAACAGGGGAAGTGCACAGGTGGAGTGCTGCTGCTTCTCCTAGAAGCCTTGGTTATTCAAAGTTTATCAAAGGGCTGTGTGAGGGATTAATTTGCTTTGCAGCTGGGTGGTGTTCTTCCAATTTTTCTTGATTTAATGTATAGAAGCAAATATTGCAGCAGTGCTACAGGACCTGTAAAGGAAGCCAAAGAAAGGCTGAATTCTTTACTAAACTTTTATTCTTCTGGAGGTCATTGTGCTTGCTCTGGATGGCAGAGTGATTATCTCTAATTTCCAAATCCTGAAACTGTGTTGAGACTGCAGAGTTCCACAGGGTCTGTAGCATTTGAGTAGCCCCAATACAAAGTACACCAGGGTTTGTGATTTTTGTGAGTTACCAATGTAAATTCTCTGAATCATGTGGATTTGCTGAGTGAGATCATAGAATGGTAAGGTTGGAAGGGACCTCAAAGATCATCCAGTTCCAACCCCCTGCCATAGGCAGGGACACCTCCCACTAGAACAGGTCACTCAAGGCCTCATCCAACCTGGCCTTGAACCCCTCCAGGGAGGTTGTGGAGCACAGAAGCACCCAACGTGATCTTTGATCACGTTGGGTGCTTCTGTGCACCACAACCTCCCTGGGCAACCTGTGCCAGTGTCTCACCACCCTCACTGGAAAGAACTTCCTCCTAATATCCAGTTTCAATCTCCCCTCTGCCACTTCAAACCCATTGCCTCTTGTCCTGGCATTGCAAGCCCTTGTCAATAGTTCCTCCCCAGCCTTCCTGTAGCCCCCATCAGATCCTGGAAGGCTACTCTAAGGTCTCCTGGAAGCCTTCTCTTCTCCAGGCTGCAGAGCCCCAAATCTTGTAGCCTGATGAGATGAATTACTGAATTCAACTCGATTGCAAGCCTGCAGTTTCAGCCTTTACACATATTTCTGTGTCTAGAGAAGGGCAAATGTCTAGATGGGGAAGATGAAGATGGTTTCTGAAAACCTGTCAAACAGCCTCCACAATCAGGTGCAGGACCAGGGCTGCCTCATACCCTTGGATAGTCAAAAGCAAACACTTGTGTCTTTGCTTAGGGAGATGATAAAATGACACATGTCAGAAATAACTGACTTACCAAAAGCAATGATTTGGATTTTGCCAGAGGTTAATAAGTTTTCAGGGAACATGCTGGCTCCTCTGACAAGCTGGATGAATGGGCATCATGTCAGTGTAGGAGTGCATTTCTGGGAGAAGGGATGTGCTGACACTACTTCAACATAAATGCTCTAATTGAACTGCTTCATGGTTACCCTTTTAATGCCATTTTTTGGCAGTATTGCAGTTACTTCAGTCACTTGCTTCTTCATACAATGCCTGGACTGCTTTGCTGAGCCTAGGGATCACTGGCTGGTGGGTTGAGGGGTGAGGAGTTTAGGATAGAGTGAGTAAATATCTGGAACTAGCTGCCAGAGTGATAAAATTACTTCAGTGGAGCTGTCCTCATATATGCCAACTGATTATCTGGTTTTGATTTTTAGCCAGGAACTAAATGATCATTAGAAGCTGTATCTGTGTAAGATAGGAGGTCTGCTAATGTGATGTAATTTAATTTATGTCATGTGATTATTCCTACCAAAGAAATGGTAATCTCCCAGCCAGGCAAAGTCCTGATGGTGCCATTTTTATGTCTTCATACCTCTGGTTTATAGACTAAAACCATGAAAATAGCTATGTTATATTTTAATTACACTGGATTCAGTGTTAAAATAGAGCATGCTTATAAGCATTGTGACATAGTTCTTAGTGACCAGGTTAAATTTAATAGCAGCTATTAATTTAAACAGATTTTTTGGCAATCAAGCATGAAGGAGATATTTTGTGATTTCTTTCTTTACTTTTATTGTTTGCCTTTCCAGATTTTAGACAAACATTTAATTACTTATGTGAGGAAATTCTTCTTTTCATGCTCAGTGAACAAAATATTTCAGAGCATCTAAATCATAGATGCTCATAGGTGCCATCAAAGGTCAGATAAAGTCAGTGTGAATCAGTATTAAAAAGGACCTACCTGCCTAGTACTAGGCAGTGTTAATATGCCTCTGCACTCCTAGGTTTTACAGGTGTTCCAGAAAATGTTTAAAGCCTTGGAAATATTTGCTTCAATTTAATTAAACCTCTTTTGGATTCCTGAATTTGCTCTGGAAGAGCCTGTTTAATACTTTTGTTTTTGGGGTCCCACACAGTATCTCTAAGGTTGTTCTCCCAAAAAAAAAGACTTCTAAAAGTGGAATTGCACAAATTCCCTCCCATTTCCCACATCTCCCATAGCTTTGGAGAGCCCTGCTTATTCCTTCTTTCTGTTTCCAAATTTTGAATTATGTTTGCAGTGCTTGGAATTCTCTTTAAGTCAGAATAGAATCATAGACTCATAGAATGGTAAGGTTGGAAGGAGACCTCAAGGATCATCCAGTTCCAACCCCCTGCCATAGGCAGGGACACCTCCCACTAGCACAGGTCACTCAAGGCCTCATCCAACCTGGCCTTGAACACCTCCAGGGAGGGAGCAGCCACAACCTCAAGGCAGATTATTACTTAACTGGAACATTGCTCCCATTGAATGGCCATAGCTGGCTAAACACCACTCACCAAATGCAGAATATGACTTCTCAAGCTTTTATTCTCCAGGTTTAGCTGTGGATTCAAATAATTCAGATCCTTTGAGTAAGTAATTCACTTATTTCCTGGCTGTGTTTTATTTGATACTTGATAGCTCTTCTAAATTACTAAATTTACCTGTTTGCACAATTTTTATTCTTCAGTTCAGTAAAACAGACATGTGCATTAAACAAAACTACCCATGGGCTGACCACCTGGCTATTAGTGTTTTGCAATCTAAAGCAAAAGGGGGAGAGAGAGCACAGTTTGGAGAGGCTGGTTCATAGGATGGACTAAACAAGCTCTAGGTGTAGAGCAGTGGCTTGTAATAGCAGGTTTATGGTAGGTTAAAGCAAAAGATACAAAATAGCTGTCAATTTGTATTGTGCTTATTAAAAGCTTACTGTTTCAGTGTAATTGCTGTGCCAGAGAGAACTCCACCTCTTCTGGGAGCCTTTTTTGACATTTTAAATTACATACTAGTGCAGATTTTTTTTTTAATTTCTTTTTCTTTTATTTTTTTTCCCCAAGACTAGTGCAGTGTGAAGCACCCATCATCTGAATTAATACATCAATTATAGACTAGGCTGCAAATAAACAATTTGATCATTTCTGTTTCCGTGCCTTATGCTGAAAGTTGAAGTGCCTCATTAAAATAAAAGCTTGAAGTCTCATCCCACGTTTTAGTTGTCCATGTGCTGGTGACAGGAAAGTTCAGCAGTAAAGCTGGGCAGCTACTGCCTCCTCCACAGGCAACTTTTGTGTCCTGAACGAAACATTAAACACAGCTTTTGACATGCTGAGATGTTTCAACAGCTACAGGCCTTGAGCAACCTGTACTAGTGGGAGGTGTCCCTGCCTATGGCAGGGGGCTGGAACTAGATGATCCTTGAGGTCCCTTCCAACCTTACCATTCTATGATTCTATCTCTAATTATTAGCTGCAAGAGAATTAATTCTACTCTTCAAAGGAGCAGTGACCTTTCAAGAGTTAAAGAGAGGTGCTGGTTTGACAGTGTGATTATTTGCAACTTAAAACAGTAAGAATGTGCTCACTCAAAGTGTAGTCAGATGTGCCTGCAAGGACAGTTGCTGTGTGCAATAAAAGTAATCAAAACACCCAAAGGTACATGCCAAATGACAATCAAATACAGAAAAAGTGCCTATTTCAAATAGTATGCAAAATGACTGCAATGTGAGATAGTTTGTATGCATATATATTGATGAGTGAGAGAGCAAAATAAAGGGGCAAAAAAGATGCTGAGAGGGCTGCAGCAGCTCTGCTGTGAGGACAGGTTGAGAGGGCTGGAGCTCTGCAGCCTGGAGAAGAGAAGGCTTCCAGGAGACCTTAGAGTAGCCTTCCAGGATCTGAAGGGGGCTACAGGAAGGCTGGGGAGGGACTATTGACAAGGGCTTGCAATGCCAGGACAAGGGGCAATGGGTTTGAAGTGGCAGAGGGGAGATTGAAACTGGATGTTAGGAGGAAGTTGTTTGCAGTGAGGGTGGTGAGACACTGGCACAGGTTGCCCAGGGAGGTTGTGGCTGCTCCCTCCCTGGAGGTGTTCAAGGCCAGGTTGGACGAGGCCTTGAGTGACCTGTACTAGTGGGAGGTGTCCCTGCCTATGGCAGGGGGTTGGAACTGGATGAGCTTTGAGGTCCCTTCCAACCTTGCTATTCTATGATTAAAATATCCCTTCACTGCCCACAAGGTTAGCCACCAGCAGTTCAGATTAGAGGAAAATGAGCTTCTATAATTCTAAGCACAGAGTGGAAATTAAATAATGCAGTGGTATTTTGTATGTTGAAAAAGGACTGTCCTTATCAAAGAAGCACCCTTATTAATCTTCAATTTTTTTCTTCACCCCCCAATATATGCTGGGGCTACTCAGTGGGAAAAACAACTTCACAGAAAAGGACCTGGGGGCTCTGGTGGACACAGAATCACAGAAGGTCAGGGGCTGGAAGGGATCTCCCCAGCTCATCCAGTCCAACCTCCTTGCCAGAGCAGGATTTCCTATACTGGATCACACAGGAACGTGTCCAGGCAGGTTGTGAATGTCTCCAGAGAGGGAGATATTCACCAAACTGAAAATGAGGCAACCCTGTGCCTGTATCCCTGGCTGCATCAGGAGTATCAGGTGATCCTTCCCTTCTGCTCAGCACTGCTGAGATCACACCTGGAATACTGTGTCCACTTCTAGGCTCCCCAGTATAAGAGAGACATGGACATGCTGGATAGAGTACCACAAAGGGCTACTAAAATGATGCAGAGATTGGAGCATCCCTCCTATGGGGAGGTGGTCCTGGGCAACTGGCTGTAGGTGGCCATGCTTGAGCAGGGGGGTTGGATGACCTTCAGAAATCTCTTCCAATCTCAACCATTCTGGGATTCTGTGGTACTCATACCCCATTATAGTGTGTAATATAATTCTGTCTCTATGAAGAAATAAGAAAAATATGTGGATTGCAAAAAAAAAAAAACATTTCTAAAGAGTACAAACACTTTCCTCTTTCACACAGCTCTTTACTCAACAGTTCCATGCTATTGTTATATATCTAATTACATATAAAAAAATAATACAAATGTATTTAGTAATACCTGCCACCTTAATGTTTTGGAAACAAAGCTATAAACATGAAAATGTCTGTGATGAAACTGTGAAATGTATCTTTAATGGAAACATGCAAAAGGAATTAAAATATTAATAATGATTAGTCTGGGTCCTGGAAATTATAACAGAAGATGAAAAAAATTAGTAGCTAGACTTGTTCATCTGCTGAATCATTTATCTGCACACTGCCAGTAAGCCAGCAGCATCCAAGCTGGCTCATCCTTACACACAAGTGCCCTTTCTTGCACATGCAGGTCATAGTTTTAAAGTTAGGTGTTACTGGAAAGGAAGTCTGAACATGAGACTTGGTCTGAATTGAGACTTGGTCTGAATTGAGACAGTGGTGGTGGAAAATTCTGGCTAAGGCAGCTCTTCCAAGGTGAACTGCAGAATACTTTTTATAATCCTTTAGTAAGTATGAATGAGAGAGAGAGATGAAAAAACCCCAATCTTTTCTCCTCTTTCACAGAGGCTGTGAAGAAGTTAGCAAAGAATGTTGATGCCTCCTTTGGTAGCTCTCCTGCTACTGCTCTGCATAACTCTTTACTGCCATAGGAATAATTGGTGCTTTGTGAATATCTGGAACTGGGCATGGTGTGTAGCTACAGCATGGGTGTTTGTTACTGTTCCACTTCTAAGTTAGAAATATTTGATTCATGTGATGTAATCTGTCACATTTCCTGTAAAACAGTTTCTTCTTCCAGTGCATTGCCAGTCTTGGTAGTCAGAAGAATCAAAGTTTTAGCTTAGCTGATATCATATTAGACCTACTTCAGCTAGGTCAGTCTCAGTGGTGGCAGCACGAATCCACAGGCATTGGCATTACATCACCATCTTCACAAAGCAGAGGGAAGTAATAAAGACCATATCAGCCACCCCAGTGTCTTTCACAACTACACTGAGAAAGCTGTCACCTTTGGTACAGAGCCATGCTCAGTAAAGAGCAAGGTTTAAAGTCCGTGGGTAACTCCACTTGCTATATAATTAGCATGAGCCCATTTCTCAGAAATTGCTTAAGAATGACCCTGAGTAATGCATTAATTCACCACCCATTGTTTACAGAAGTACTGTCTTCTGTCTTCATGTTCCTTTAAAACTACATAACTTTTTTTTTAAAACAACTTTTCATCTGGCTGCTTAAAACTTCTCCAACTTTTCAGAACTCCCTTTCCTTGAGTCTTTTACACTTAGCTTTACAGCACTGCATCAGCTTTTGGAAAATACTTTATTCTGAAAATGCTTTCCATCCTCTCTACTCTGTGAAGAGTAAAGCTCCCTCTTCCCAATTCCACAGTGTCATTTTTGGTTTGACAATTTTTCTGCAGTATCCTCTCATGTCAATTATGCATGCAGTCTGAAACCTTCTGGTGGCTGTAATGTTCCCCAAGAGCCAGCACTCACATTTCTCTTGCCTTTCTGCTTAGCATACAACTAACTTCTAGTTACTATTTTAGATCTAATAAATATTAACCTTCTCAACCGTTGTGTTTCAAAGCTTTCAGGTAACAGTATTGCCTCTGATATTATTTGTGAAAGTCTTTTCTGCCAGTTCTAGTCTGTTCAGTGAGTATTCCTTGGGTTTTCTGGTTTTCATAGAATCATAGAATGGTAAGGTTGGAAGGGACCTCAAGGATCATCCAGTTCCAACCCCCTGCCATAGCCAGGGACACCTCTCACTAGCACAGGTCACTCAAGGCCTCATCCAACCTGGCCTTGAACACCTCCAGGGAGGGAGCAGCCACAACCTCCCTGGGCAACCTGTGCCNAGGTAATTTGTGGTAAAATATTTTGTTAAGGTAATTTCTAATAAAATTACCTTATTCTGATAAAGCTTCAAAATAATAAAAACCACCTAAACTGGACATTCTCTGTTTCTAAAAGAATTGCAGTGGGTCTCCCTTGAGTCAGAAAGGTGTATCAGAGCTGACCCTGAGACACTGTGTTGAATGTTTTTTTAGAGCTGATATTCATCCTGTGCTCCAAGCTTCTCCTGTGACAACTGCTTTCAGCCTTAGCTGGGTCAGTTTCTGAATTTAAAC
Organism: Ramphastos sulfuratus; assembly: GCA_013399055.1. Classification (NCBI taxonomy): domain Eukaryota; kingdom Metazoa; phylum Chordata; class Aves; order Piciformes; family Ramphastidae; genus Ramphastos; species Ramphastos sulfuratus. Next base: position 18,155 of record WBNM01004830.1, read on the forward strand.
AAGAAGTCTCTGCTGAAAGTGTGAACCCTTCAAGAAAACAGCAAGAGGAAAGACCCTGTCTTATCATCTAGAAACACCTCAGTGAACCCTTTTTCATGTGCTGCCAGTCACAGTTGTGATAAGCATTATGATCCAAAGTTCATATTAGAAATACTGTTTAATGAGAAGTCTGCACAGAGTGTTTGTCACTTGTGCCAGTTCTGGCAGTTCTGACTGATTGATTTTTTTTGTTAAGTGGCTCAAATGCAAAGTCTGTTGTCCTTGGTGAGGCCATATGTGCCAAAACTGAAGGCAAAAGCTGTGGAAGTTGAGGTGCCACATTACTGCACCCACCCAAACTACTGGCAATTTCTGTGAGCCTGCTGTATTAAGATGGAGAGTAGAGCATGATTTAATTAGTAGAGGTACCTTATGATGAAAGAATATTAATTTAAACAGCAGAACAGAAATATCAAAAAGCAAACCAAAAAACCCTCAAAAATAACACCACAAAAACAAAGAAAGGAAGGACAAATAGTAGTTGTTCAGCCTGCTGAGGTAGGATTTGTCTCATTTGATCCCTGGCTTAATAAGGGTCAAAGTTTAGTTTAATCTGATCAGCCAAGATGGGAGTCCTAAAACCTTATCTTACAAGGAGAAGGGTCAGTGTATTCCTCTGGTGACTCAGGTAATTGTTGTTCTGTGTTGTTCTGTGGTAGCAGCTGTGTAGAATGGTTGTATATGGCCCATAGCTACACAGGGGCAGTGGCCTCCTTCCACAAAGGGAGCAAGAGGTCTGTATGCATTAAGTATCTTCCTGATCCTTAAGCATCACCTCTGTCTGGAGGTTGCATTTAAATTAATTGTTCTTTATTTCCCTACAAATGGATGCCATCAAATGTCATGCATGATAGCTTGACAATAAAAAGTAGTAATATTATCACCTATATGGAGTTTTGTTCCCCATGTTTTAGGGGCTGAAAGGATCACAGAGGATATAGTAGCACCTCAAATGTGGAGCTGGTGACCCATGGTTTTCTTAGGAGGATGCTGCCCTGAGGAATTGTTTTAGCTATTGCAGGATGGTTCTGTCTGCTCTTTCCTGGGCTGAAAGATTCATAACCGTAACAAATCAAACATAATTATTGAGAATTTGGGTTTATGATTGTCTCCTGGATGATTGTTCTTCACCCGGGGTGCAGTGTTTCCACACTATCAGCTTGCCTCAAGCTAATGAAGCACTTTAAGGCCACTTAGAGATCAGCTTGCACTGTCCTTTTTTAATTTGGAAGACTAAAGCAACAACTGATCCTCCTTTTTTTTTTTTTTTCATTGTTTCTCACACTCTGTTTCCCTTTTTGAAATCATGAGTGTAGATAATCAGCAATGTGCATTATCTCAACGTTTCTTCTATTGGAAAAAATAGATTGAGTGAACAAGCAAATTCAGAAATTGTCTTGAAATAGTGCAGAAGTATGATACAGGAGTTTAATACACAATATTATGGTGTTATGGCAAGCTATATGTGGGGCAGCAGATGTATAGGGAAAATGCTATAATGGTAATGCATCACCATTATAAATAGAGATGAGAAAAAAATTAGTCAGCTCTCGCATGAATAAATTTCTCTGCTCTCATGAATAGCCTCATATAATTTAAAATAATCCTTCTGTATAATGAACTCGCAAGCTAATTACTCTTGAATTGCCACAGCATGGCAGAACTTTGCCAGTCTGGGAGTGTTTTGAATTTTGCCAAAATTGCAAAATAGATACAACTGGAACTAGAATCGAATGGGTTTCCTGATCAATGTATCTGCAAGCTGGCTGAGGGTATTGTTCCAAGCAGTCAGTAACTGTGCTCATTGCTACATCTCTCCTTTAATGAAACAATAGACTTTAAAGCAGCAGATGGTAGTTAATGATGAACATTCCTAGTAAACAAACTTCTGCAGAGATATATTTAAAGTGGCTGTGTGTATATAAATAGACAGGGAGCGTGAGCTGTGCGACTGTAATTGAATTATATTAGCATAACTTAAGGAGAAGTTGAGTAAATACCAAACACCTTAATTAACTTGCACAGTATTAGGAGGATAATGACACACCTCCTCTAAATGACTCTTCAAAGTGTTTGGCAACATGGCAGTTGAGAGCTAAACTGGTACCCTGTACCCCACCCTGTGTGTGGTAACTTGTTTGACTCCTGCTGCTCAGGCTTGGCCTCTGCTGAAGTTTCTGGATGTCGAAGCCTTTCTTGCAGCAAGCTGAGCACCTTGCTGTGGAGTGGGGCTGTGCCTTCCAGTTGTGCCTGTTTGCCTCCCAGCCTGGAGAGCCCTTTGCTTGCTGGGCACTTAACACAGGGTGATGTGGGAGTGTAGCTCAGGATCTTCAAGCTTAGACCTTGAAACTTTTTTTTTGCTCCTTCTGGAAAAAAAAAAAAAGAAAAAAAAAGAAAAAAGAAAAATGGGGGGGGGGGAAGAAAAAAAGGGGAAAAGAAAAAAAGGAAAGAAAAAAGGGGAAAGGGGGAAAAAAGG